>SNVD02000289.1:0-132683 GCA_013180625.2 Boswellia sacra
TTTGATCTAATTAGTTATTCCGATGCGGACTTTGCTGGAAGTCTTCTTGATAGAGAGAGCACTAGTGGCTCTTGCCATTTTCTAGGACATGCATTAGTATCATGGTTTAGTAGAAAACAAAATTCTGTTGCATTATCAACCGCGGAAGCCGAGTATATTGCAGTAGGAAGTTGTTGTGCACAAGCTCTTTGGATGAAACAATTTTAAAAGATTATGGTGTGGTATTTGATCACATTCCCATCAAATGTGACAATACAAGTGCCATTAACATTTCAAAAAATCCCATACAACATTCTAGGACTAAGCATATAGAGATTAGACATCATTTTATTAGAGATCATGTGCAAAAAGGTAATATTTCTTTAGAATTTGTTCCCACCGAAAAACAATTAGCCGATATATTTACTAAACCCCTTAGTCAAGATAGATTTTGCATAATTAGAAGAGAATTAGGCATGTTTGATATATCTTAATTTTTCTTTGATAATTTTTGAATGGTAGCATATGTAAAGGGGGAGAATATATTTAGGGGGAGTAATTAATTTGATTACATCTTTTTGATGATAACAAAAGGGGGAGAAATGGTTGGATTGCTTGTATTTATAACAATTGCTCTCTTTTTGTTTCTTCTTGATTTCATTTTCATTCTTGATTTTAGATATTATTTTAAAGCAATCAATGGTTTGTCATCATCAAAAAGGGGAAGATTGTTAGCCCTAAGGCTACATGATAATTTTGATGATAACAATACACATTGATTAATTGAGATTTACTAACAGGTTTATTTATGTGCAAGAGTAAGATCATTGAAATAATTTTAAAATCAAGAAGAGGCTTATTAAAATGAAGTTTTGAAGCTAAGGAGAAGACTACATGTTAAAGGCACCAAAGTTTAAGAACAAGGATTGACTAAAGGAATGTGACACATGAGCAATGTTCAATAAATTGGTCATATATATCTCTAAAAATATCCAAATGATGTGATTCTTGAGCCTTTGGAAAGCTTTCTCAATTTATAACATTTCATATGTTTTAATGAAATTCAAATTTCAAGTGCAAGGTTGTCCAAATCATCAAGCAATTTGAAAGACAAATGGAAGCAGCTGACATGAGCACCGAATACTCCTTTGGACACTACGTGTATTCCCCCCTTTGGGGATACTCTTGTGGACATATCTTGAGCTACAAATATCAAAATGACTTGATTCTTGTGGCATTGGAAAAAGACTTAATGAATCACATTTCATATGTTTTGAAGAAATTCAAATTTCAAACGGAAGGCCGACATAATTGACATGCAATTCGGTGGACGGACACAGAGAAGAAAAATCAACTCACATGAGCACCGAATGGTGTTTTGGCCATATCTTAAGATAGAGATATCCAAATTCTTTGATTCTTAATGTTTTGGAAAGCTTATTCAAATATTCAGATCGTTTATGTTTTGAAGAAATTAAATTTTCCAAAACGGAAGACTGACAGAATTATAATTCAAGTCGGTGGACTGACACATGGAGGAAAAATCAAGTCACATGAGCACCGAATGGTGTTTTGGCCATATCTTGAGCTACAGATATCCAAATGACTTGGTTCTTGATGCGTTGGAAAGCTTATTCAAATGTGCAGATCTTTTATGTTTTACAGATTTTCAAATTTCAAACGGAACATTGACAAAAATGGCAGACAAAATTACGGTTTTTATGGTGGGCAGAAAATTTGGAGATGGTGTCTTCACTTGATTAAGTTCATCTCATTTATCTATAAAAGGAGCCATTCTCCCATGCATTCAAGAAGGGCAAGAGAAGCATTTTATCAAGCAAAAAGCAAGAGAAATATCAAGTCTAGAGAGCTTTTATATTATTTATCTACTCTTTGAAGAGAGTTATACTTTTGTTGTAAAAATTATCTTTGTTCTTGTATTGTGGTGAGAGTGAGATATTATTGTAAAGGATAATAGTTATCCTTGAGAGAACTCTTGTTGTGTGTTATCAAGAGTTGAAGGAAGTTGCCTTGGTGAGGTTGTTCATCAAGAAGAACTCTTGGTGTGGTGTTATCAAGAGTTGAAGGAAGTTGCCTTGGTGAGGTTGTTCATCAAGAAGAACTCTTGGTGTGGTGTTATCAAGGGTTGAAGGAAGTTGCCTTGGTGAGGTTGTTCATCAAGAAGAACTCTTGGTGTGGTGTTATCAAGAGTTGGAAGAAAAAGTCTTGGTGAGGTTGTTCATCAAGCAAGTTGTAAAGATTTCTACAACTTAGTGGAAAGCTTAGCTCGTGGAGCTAGGAGCCCGTGGACGTAGGCAAGGTTTGCCGAACCACGTAAATTGAGTTTGCACTCTCTCTATCACTTTCCTCTTTACATTTACTTGCACTTGTGATTGTTCATCATTATTATTCTTTTGATTGCATCTTTGATAAATTCTAATTTCATCTTCTTCACCTTTATTTTCAAAGAAAGAGTGAACTAATTTTGATCTTTCAAGAAAAGTTTTCTAAATCCGTTTTGATAAATAAAAACCCAATTCACCCCCCCTCTTGGGTTGCCATACCTGGGTCAACATCTAGAAGTATATTTTAAGAAGTATTTGATTAATAATAAATATCTCCTTGGATTAGGACATTATTTAATGTATGCCAGTTAAAATATGAGTATATTTATTTGTGTCCTATTTTATTTAGGAGTAACTTATATCACCTCCTATGGTATTGATCCTTATCCTAATTTGAATTTGATTAGAATTTCTATAAGATTTCAAGGAGATTACGATCAAACATTCCACTATATATATAATGTTATATTTACATAACGTATATATGTTGATGTTATGTGTGTCACGGCATTCCAAGAATTAATAGGAGAGCTTCAACGCAGATTGGAATGCTTCTTTGATTTGAGTTTATGAGTGTTTTATTCATCTATGAGAGGTTGAAATCGTGCATGAATTTTTGATTATGTCTGTCCGAGTTAGTATACACTTGAGAGAACTTACGAGTTAAGTGTTTATATAATTTAGTATTAGACATCGTTGTTATGTGTTACTTAATAGCTTGTTGTTAAGTTATCAGTGATAGAAAGTGAGCAGTGTCGCTAGAATTTAAGATCTTGGCGATATTTTGTTTTACAAAGATTAGGTCAGTGTATGAAAGTGATTCAGCACTGTAAATAATCCTAAAGATTATACAAACAAGAACTTAGTGAATTACAGCTCTAAATCTGTCTGTGGATGTAGGTTTTATAACCGAACCACGTATAATCCTCCTGCGCCATTTTACTTTACAGTTTACTATTATATTATTTATAACTTCATACTTCTAGAATGAATAATTGGTATCAGAGTAGGTTCACTAAGACACAAGTGAAGAAAAGATCACGTTGATTTGGAGGGATGGAGTTTATTCGTAATGAAGGATCCAAAACACAACCACCTATTCTTGATGATGGTAATTATTCATATTGAAAAGTAAGAATGATGATGTATATCAAATCTCTTGATGATAGGGCATGGATCAGTGTGCTAAAAGGATGGATGCCACCAACAAAATTGAATGCTTTTCGTGATTCTGAACCCAAGCCTGAGGAGGAATGGACTGATGAAGAATACTGACGTTCAAGCTAGAACTCAAAGGCTCTTAATGCAATTTTTGCTACCGTGGACTTAAATAACTTTGGACAGATTTCAAGGTGCAAAGTGGTCAAAGAGGCTTAGGACATTCTTGAGGTAAAACATGAAGGTACTGCATCTGTTAAAAGATCTAAATTGATGAGACTGAATTGACAATTTGAAAACTTGATGATGCATGAGGATAAGTCAATTTCTGAGTTTTATTCTAAGATATTTCACATCACCAATTCTGCATACATGCTTGGCAAGACTTTCACTGATGCAGAAATTGTTAGCAAAATAATTAGATCTATTCCAGATAAGTTTCAGCCTAAAATTTTAGCCGTGGAGGAAGTTAAAAACGCTGATGAGATGAGGGTCGATGAACTGATTGGCATTCTCCAAAATTTTAAGATTAATCAAAGTACTAGGAAGCAAAAAGGGAAAAGTATTGCATTCGATGTTAAAACTGAAAAATTTGATGATGAAAGTAATGATGAACTTGATGAAACTGATTCCAAACATATTGCTTTTCTAACAAAAAATTATGTCAAGTTCATGAAGAAGAATTTCTGGAAAAAGAATCAAGGAAAGCCTTCAAATTCAAATGAAGACAAGTTTAGGAAATTCAACAAGGAGAATGACTAGAAGAAATCGAAGCAGCCTGATAAGAAAGGGCAGATTCAGTGTTATGAATGTTCTGGTTATGGGCATATTCAATCTGAATGTGCTAATCTCAAAAAGAAGAACAAAGGCTTAATAGCTACCTGGATTGATGAATCAGAATATGATTCGAAAGATCAAGAATGCATGAGTAATTTTGTTACATTTACAACATCTGTAGCTGATAAAGGGAAATCTATTATGACTGACATAACAGAACATTACAAAACCAATATTGATCATTCAAACACAGAAGTTGATCTAGAATACTATGAAAAATTGCAAGAAACTTATAATGCACTCTATAATGAATGGCTAAGTTAGAAAAAAGATATCAAAACTTTGAATAAGGAGATTGAAGTGTTGAAATGTGAAAAATCTTATGCAAAAAACTGTATCACAAAACTGGAGCTTGCTTTGATAGACAAAACAACTCATATTGAGAAAATTACAACAGAACCTATCGAGAGCAAAAAATGTGTTGATCAACTCAGAATCGGGACAGCTAAGCTTGATCAGGTCTTGAGTCTTAGAAGAGACAATTCCAGCAGACATGGATTGGGATATACAAAAGGTAATATTGCATCCTTATCAACAACAGTGTTTGTAAAAGCTTCAACATCAGGTAAAAATTATGAACCTAACTCAAAAAGGTCATGTCCTTGTTCAAAAAGCAATGAAACATTTGTTTCTCCTCTAAGCTATTTTAAATCTAGTCCTACAAAGGTAAGAAAATTCATTCTAACTTGTTATTTTCGTTGTAAAAAGGAACATATTAGAGCTAAATGTTTTAAATTGTTGAATCTTTTGTATAAAAGATCAAAAAAGTTCAAACTATTACCAAAGACATAACTGCAGTGGGTTAAAAAAGAGAAGACAGTCTGCAAAGTCGCTTTTACTTCTCTTAAGTATTCTTCTAACGATTTGTGGTATTTTGACAGTGGTCGTTCCAGGCATATGATTAAAAAGAAGTAGTTTTTGAAAGATTTTAAAGCATGTAGGGAAGGAAATGTCACTTATAGAGATGGAGCAAAGAGTAAGATCTTGGCAAAGGAACTTTGAATCTCAAAGGCCTACCCAACTTCCAAAATGTCTTGCTGGTTGAAGGTTTGAAAGCTAATCTAATTAGTATTAGTCAGATATGTGATGACAAGTATATTGTTAATTTCACACAAAACAAATAAATGGTTCTAGACAATTTTGGTAAATGCATTTTAGGAGAAAGATCTTTGGATAATTGTTATTTGGTAAAAATTGCATTTCAAGCTAAGATTTCGGATTTAGAATTGTGGCATCAAAAATTATGACACTTAAATTACAAAGACTTGGTTGAATTAACTAAGTTAGGTGCTATAAAAAGAGTTTCTAAACTTGATGACAAATTTAATTAAATTTGTGGACCATGTCAAATAGGAAAACAAATTAGAAGTACACACAAATTCATTCCACATCTTAGCACATCGAAAATACTTGAGTTGCTTTACATGGATCTTATAGGTCCTATGCAAATTGAAAGCTTTGCAAGTAAGAGATATATATTTGTTTGTGTGGATGACTTTCCTAGGCATACTAGGGTTGATTTTATTAAAGAAAAATTTGACACTTTTAAAGCTTTCAGGAATATTTGTGTTAAGCTTGAAAATGAGCAAAACAGGAACATTGGCAGGATAGTAAGACTAAGAAGTGATCATGGTAACAAGTTTGAAAACGTTAGCTATGTTGACTTTTACAAATATCATGAAATTGAACATGAATTTTCAGCTCCCAAAACTCCTTAACAAAATGGCATTGTGGAAAGAAAAAATAGAACTCTTTAAGAGACGGCAAGAGTGATGCTCAATAGCAAAAAGTTGACCAAAAGGCTATAGGCTGAAGTAATAAGTACTACTTGTTATATTTCAAATAGAGTTTTTCTAAGACTTGACACTAACCAGACACCTTATGAAATTTTGAAAGGAAGAAAACCTAATTTGAAATATTTTCATGTTTTTGGATTCAGGTGCTACATCTCAAATGGTAGAGAGTTGTTAGCAAATTAGATCCAAGAAGTGATAAAGGAGGCTTTATGGGATATGCACAAAACAACAAAGCTTTTCGAGTCTATAATCTTTGAATTGAGTCAATCATGGAATCTGTAAATGTAGCATTTGATGATCTAGATGATTATGCAAAGTACTCACAAGAGGAAAGCATAACCAACTTTACAGGAGATATAGAAAAATCAGATTCTGACAGCAATAATAACAGAGATGATTCAGTTATGAAAGAGGAAACAATAGCTGTTACATTAGACACAACAATGATAATTGGCAACTCAGATCTAAACAGAAACTCAATCAGAAATGAAGATGAAAGAAAAGATCCACCCACTTGGATACAGAAGGCACATCTAACCAGCTCTATCATTGGAACACCAGATGGTATGATGACAACTAGGAGCAAGGTAAGAAATCAAGTAAGATTTGCATGTTATGTTTCATTAGTTGAACCAAAAATGTGAAAGAAGCTTTAAAAGAAGATATTTGGATTCAAGCAATGCATGATGAACGTAATCAGTTTAAAAGGAATGCAAATGTCATTGGAACTAAATGAATATTCAAAAATTAAACTAATAAAAGTGGTCAAGTAGTAAGAAATAAGGCTAGGCTAGCAACACAATGTTACACACAAGTAGAGGACATAGACTTTGATGAAACCTTTGCATCAGTAGCTATACTTGAGTCAATCAGATTACTACTTGCAATTGCTTGTTTGCTTGATTTTAAATTGTACCAAATGGATGTTAAAAAAACCTTTTCGAATGGCTATCTCAATGTCGAAGTTTTTGTTAAACAGCCTAAGGGTTTTGAAGATCCTAAACATCTTGATTTTGTGTACCAATTGCATAAAGCTTTGTATGGATTGAAACAAGCTTCTAGAGCTTGGTATGAAAGGTTGACCAACTTTTTGATCAATAGAGGTTATAGTAGAGGTAGCAATGATAAGACTTTATTTATCAAGCAAGCATCTAACTATTTTATTGTTGCTCAAATATATGTGAATGACATTGTATTTGGACCAACTAACAAAAGCAAAACTAATGAGTTTTTTAAGTTAACGTAGGAAGAGTTTGAGATGAGCATGGTAGGAGAATTAAATTTCTTTCTTGGATTGAAGGTTAAACAAATGAATAATGGGATATTCATATCTCAATCAAAATATACAAAAAACCTTGTAAAGAAATTTGGACTTGTAAATACAAAACCAATGAAAACTCCTATCAGTACTAACCTAAAACTTTCAAAAGATAATGCAGGAAAAGATGTTGATACAAGTTTACATAGAAGCATCATTGGTAGTTTGTTGTACCTCACAGCAAGTAGACCAGACTTATGTTTTAGTGTAGGACTTTGTGCAAGATTTCAAGCAAATTCCAAAGAATCACATCTGGCAGTAGCTAAAAAAATCATCAGGTATGTACATGGAACCTATGATTATGGTATATGGGATTATGGCATACGGTTTTCTAAAGATACAAATGATTATCTTGTAGGGTTTAGTGATGCTGACTGGGCTAGAAATGGAAATGACAGAAAAAGCACATCAGAAGGATGTTTTTATCTTGGTACTAACTTAGTTTCTTGACACAGGAAAAATCAAAATTCTATTTCTTTGTCTACTGCTAAAGCCGAATATATAGTAGCAGGAAGTTGTTGCACACAACTACTTTGGATGAAATAAATGTTGAGTGATTATAGTATTGAATAAAAACCTATAACTGTGTTTTGTGATAATACTAGTGCTACAAATATTTCCATAAATTCTGTTCAGCATTCTAGAACAAAAACACATTGACATAAGATACCATTTTATAAGGGAACTTATAGAGTCTAAGGTGATAGACATTGAACACATCTCCATTGATAAATAATTAGCTGAATTGTTCACTAAAGCATTGGATTCAACAAGTTTGAGAATCTAATAAAGGCCTTAGGCATCTGTCAGTTTTCTGAATAAGTATTGCTTGCTCTTATGTTAATTTTATCTGCAATATCATTAGTTTTCTTCTAATTAAGCATGTATGAGTTGTAACATAAAATTTGTGTGAATGTTAAGGTTCTGGTTTAAAATAAAAAAATACAGAGAGGGCTACCAATATATGATGTGTGAAAACCATCATTGAGAGTAACCCTAAGTTATTTAAGAAATATGTTGAGGTCACCCACTCAAATGAAAAACACTATCTCTATATTGTATGAAAGCTACTGTATTTATAATCCAATGTGATTAATTCTTAATATGTCAAAAAAATATTTTTGACATCTCAATTGATTGAAAAATAAATTGAAACAGCTTTCATATGAAGTTAATAAACAGCTCTAAAATATGCTTCTTTAGAATGATTCATATGATGTCTAGATATTGTTGTTACAGTACATGTAATTATTTTCTGTTATGTTGTTCATATCATATGATGCTCTTTGTGCCTATCTGAAATTTTATTTTTCTTGTGTGTCTAAGTGTCAAAATGCCATGTCAGCTTTATTGAATTGAGGGGGAGATACTTCAATGGCAAGAATCCTAACTCTAATAGAATTCCTTACTTTAATGAAAATCAAATGTTAAATTTTTGTTCATTAATTATTTTTATTAAGTAGTTTTGGAAAAGGATTTAAATTTGACTTTTATGGAAAATGAAATTGAATTAAAAATCGGTCTCTTCCCAAGTATATCACAAATACAGTTAGGGCTTTCTTTGTTCATATCATATTTGATCAACTCTTCTCCATTCTCTCTCGTCTCGCTTCTTTCTATTCTGAGATAATCTTGCAGCTCTCAAACCCTAGCTATGGTGACATCTTCTGAATCTACAAAGGTCACCAGTACATCATCTTCTGAACATGACTCTGGTCACAACAGTAGCGACAATTCTCATTCATTTCAATCTCAACAACAACATGCAGAGATCCCGATTGATCCTACAATGAGTGAAGATGAGTTAATTCTTGTCAAGTGAATGAAAGACAAAGTGAAACCAAAGTTCAACAAATTCCTCTCAACAGCTATTAAGCAAAATTTCTTGAAGTATACATCAAAGAGGAAGTTGCAGATAGAAAGTCCAGTGAAGCTTATCGACTTCAACAAGTATGGTTTGAGTCAACTTCTTGAGTCTATTTACTGGACTCGAACGGTAAATAACTTCCTATCCCCTGTTATGTTATTTACTGGACTCGAACGGTAAATAACTTCCTACCCCCTGTTATGTCTTTAATTCAAGAGTTTTATGTGAATATCATTGCTTCCATTGATGACTCGAAGAGCGACCATTATCAGAAAGTGTATTGTACAGGAAAGTTTGTGAAATTTTTATCGAATGACATCAATACATTCTTTGATATTCCAATAGGTAGTTTGCACTCTGTTTAAGAGAATTTTGATATGATAGTTGTGATTAGGAATTAACTAGTCGAGAAGATATAGTTTGGAATCAGAGAGATGACATTGATCAACAATACCTTAGAAAGAAGTATAGGGTTTTGTATAAAATTGCTCAGTTTGATTAGTTTTCCTCTTCATACCAGAACCAGGTCAGGGGAGATGAGTGAAATTTCTGTTCTGTTTAGGAACAAATAAACCCATTAATCTAGGTTTATAGATTTATAGGATGATTGTTCATATTGCACCATATAAATCTAATTACTATTTGCTTGTCTTTCCTTGTTTAATTCAAGTTATTTTAGCTCAAAATGGTATTCCCATTAGCCCCAAAGAACACACTAAAATTTTGTCTAAGTCAATCATAAATGAATTTTTGCATCGTCTACATGATAAAACTGATCTGCCTGTACCTGAACCAAAACCAAGACGAGTTTGTAATAATCCAATAAGCAATGTGGAAGAACAACTTGCCTTAATCAATTCTGTTTTGATTGATATAGTACAAGATCTCAAGGATATCAAAGCCAAGCAGTTTGTTTTAGAGGCAAATCTTGCAGGACAATCTGTTGCAGTAGAAGAACCACAACCTATGTAAATTGAAGATGTGGTACATGAGTAGTCTACTGAGTAAATGCCAGAAATTGATGAGCAAATGCCCGAGGTAGCTGAGCAAATATCTATAGAGGATCAAGATAAACAACCTGCTGTTGAGACAGACATAACAGCAGAAAAAAGACAAAGAAAAAGAAATCCAAGAAGAAAGCTAAAGGAACTGATTTGAAGGACAAGAAAAAGGTTAAAGTGGTGAAGAAAAAGTCTAACAAGAAGAAGAAAAAAATTGAAACAGCAGTCCCAGAATTGAAGGATGAGTCCTTATCAGATGATCCAACTTAAGAAGAACCTGCAATAACATTGGCTTCACCACTTGCTGAGGCAGAACCTGATATTGCACCAGTCCCTGAAACAAAGCAACGTGTCTTTCCACCACCACAGTTACCTCTACATGTAGCAGAAACCTAACCAAGTGCATAACACATAGAGAAACCCATTCCTGAAGCATACATAATAGAACCAACCACAACACTCCCACCTCAGCTTGCAGTAGAATCACTGGTGAATCTACAACAACCTATTGTTGGGTTGCAGCCAACAGAGACCAGCGCTGACAGACTTGATAAGGAAATCCACAAGATTGTGGTAGAGATCACTGCTACTTCATCCGATACAACTGAAGCATAGCCAACTCCTGTGGCTTCTACGGAGCCTACACCCACCACTACTAGGAAATGGTTTAAAGTAATGGCTAGCAGATTCAAAAAGAGACCTGGCAGTTCCTCTTCCCCTCCTATTCGTAAGTCTCCCCAACTTCTTTCATTTTTTTTTGGGAACTTGTTCAGAAAACAAGAGGGAGAAGAAGTTTCTACTGATAAATCTGTCTGCTTTGCTACTGCTAATTCTGTCTGTTCTAATATTTTTTGTTTTGTTGTTTCCCTTTCACTTCAAGGGTAGTAAGTAAAGGGGAGTGAGGAGTCTTTTCATGTGCATTTGAACTATTTTATGCTTTGTGTTTCTAACTTATTACTTTACTGTGTTTTGTGTTATTATCTACCCATTTCATTTGATTGATGTTTCTTATATCACATTTTGTTAGTTGTTCTGATCATGATTTGGTTGAGTGTTGTTTGAAAGGATTGTTAACTTCACTTTGTTTTGTTTTATAGGAAATACATATTCAGACATTGTGTTGTTATGTGCTTTGTAACTGCACACTTGTTATTTCTTTAAGCATGTTATGTTCTGTTTGATAGATCATGATTGCTTGTAGTTATCTTGGACTTATCCTTTTATGGTTTTTTCTAATCAGAAACAATTTGGTATTTTCATCACAAGTTGCCAAAAAGGGGGAGATTATTGGTGTCAATATATGATACTTTTGCATATGCCATGCACATGATTTTGGACCAACTTGTGATAAAACTAGAATGTTATATTATTTCTCTTTTTACTGTTTCTAGAAATATATTTTAGGAAGTATTTGATCCATAATAAATATCTCCTTGGATTATGACATTATTTAATGTATGCTAGTTAAAATAGGAGTATGTTTATTTGTATCCTATTTCATTTAGGAGTAACTTATATCACTTCCTATTGTATTGATCCTTATCCTAATTTGAGTTTGATTACAAATTCTACAGGATTTTAAGGAGATTACGATCAGACATTTCACTATATATATAATGTTATGTTTACATAACGTATGTATGTTGATGGTGCGTTTGTCACGGCATTCCAAGAATTAAGAAGAGAGCTTCAACGCAGATTGGAATGCTTCTTTGATTTAATTTTATGAGTGTTTTATTCATATATGAGAGGTTGAAATCATGTATGAATTTTTGATTATGTCTGTCTGAGTTAGTATACACTTGAGAGAACTTGCGATTTAAGTATTTATGTAATTCAATATTGGACATCCTTGTTATGTGTTAATTAACAGTGTGTTGTTAAGTTATCAGCGATAAAGAGTGAGCAGTGTCACTAGAGTTTAAGATCTTGATGAGATATTGTTTTACAAAGATTAGGTCAGTATGTGAGAGTGAGTCAACACTGTAAACAATCCTAAAGATTGTACAAACAAGAACTTGGTGAATTACGGCTCTAAAACTATCCATGGATGTAGGTTTTATAATCGAACCATGTAAAATCTTCCTATGTCATTTTACTTTACAATTTACTGTTGTATTACTTATAACTTCATACTTCCAAAACTAACAAAAGACTTTCAAGGCTTCAATGCATAAAAATCCAACATAGGCTTTATAACTTAAAGAACCTAAATCGTAAAACTTTCAAAAAAAAAATCTAAAGGAAAAAAACAAATGAATAAATAAAACCATTGATTTACGATTGCCGATCATCCTTTCTCAAATCATCATTGTGGCATATAATAAGTGGTGATTATATTGCGTTCATCAATCAATTCTAGCAGCCATCGATCTAGATAACGCGACCTCTCTTAAATCATCATTTGATCATTAGAAAGTAGGGGTGGGCGTTTTTTATTTGGAAAGTAGATGGCAGCAAGTTGCAACTATTGATGCTTCAATAAGCCATTATATCTCAATGCACGACTAAACTGCGAGTGATTATGACAACAATGACAACGACAAAGGCAACAACAAGGTTTAGTGTGATTAAGAGTGGAGATAATGCTCTTTCAAGAGTTGAGAGAAAGGAAGAAGAGAGGCGGGCTTCAAAGTTAAGGGCATGTATGGTTATAAAGATTAAAGGAAAGGTTTGTATTTGTATTAGTGCTCTGGTGTGACAGTGTGTAAAATATTAGGTATTTTATAACCAATAGAAATGCGGCACGTGCAGTTTTTTAATTTAAAAAAATGTTAGGTCATATCTTAGCCGAATATACAGACACAAAACCAATCAAGACTCCTTTAATTTATACCCCATGTCAGGTCTATAAAAGATTATAACAAACTTTACCCAAGTCGGGTAGGTTAAAAATGTCCACCCCTAGGCCGAAGAGGTCATCAAATAATGATCGTCACCATCATTGACTGCCACCAGAGACACGAGTCTGGCAACACCGTCGCGACCACTACCACCGGATCCTCTTAATCTACAAGAATTAATGATAAAGTATTTGCAAAAGCATGAATGGTGTTAGGCTATCAAAGGCCGATAAACTTTCAGCTACCAAGTCTTTTTTGACATTCTTTGGCCCAAGAGATAGTTATCAACCAAAAAAAATTACATGATCATGTAGATCATGAGAAGGAGACTATTTTAGCGTCGAAATTGTTTTCATGATACCTCAAGCGAATGGTGGTGGTCGAGGAGTCAACAATTACTGACTCCGGCAGATACTGCAAAATTTTCAATTTTTAAAAATTTTTTTAGTAAAATAAATAAATAAAAATATACTTTGTTTGAATAGAATATTTGTATTTAATTCATCATAACATATTTACCATATATACATAGATATGTCTTTTTTATAATAGGTAAACTTATCATTTATTATTAATTATGGATATAATTGATTTAATTTTATTAATTATTTTCAATTTTTATAATATATACCATATTAAATATCAATATATTTTAGTTTCTATAATAAGGATAAACAGGTCCACTTTGAGTCTACTTCCCAGACCTATGTTCCCCCTTAAGCCCACATCTAAGTGGCTTCCCACAAAGTCCACCATCATGCATGGACTACCTCCATTTTAAAGCAAGAAAAGAATTTTTTTAGCTACTCGTTTTCAATTTCAAAAAATCATCACAAATTGTACATAAAACCAATTGGAGTGATGTCAGTTGTACACGACATTTTATTAAATGGATAATCAAATATAAATATTGTATTTGCAACATATGCTCATAGAAATTATATTTTTTATATGTTTTTGAAATAGCCCACAACATAAGGAGAAATTTAAGGATTTTGCATAAAATTTTGAAAAATCTTAAAGCTGTACAAAAATTGAGGTGGTACAAATTTAAAAAAGAAATCACATTGAGTCTATGAACATATTGATTATTCAATAACATTGTTCAATTGGTACAGTGTTTAAAAAATATGTAGTTGGTTTCAATAAATGGTAAAAATTTTAGCTTCTAACAACCATATTTGAAGATTCATCAAAAATTCATTTCAAAGCCAAATTCAACAAAACCAATAGAAATTTAAAGCTTGATATGTATGGTTTCCAAATAAAGAAATAAATTAAAAAAACTAAAAAAAATATAGTTTTACAAAATCATGGAACTATTTGGGTTGTATAGTAAAATTTTAGTCTGCAATAGATTTCTTTCAAAACTCATCAAAATTATATTCCAACACCAAATCCAATGAAACTAGTGGCAAATTGAGGCGAATATGCCTACTTTATAAAACATAAAGAAGTTGCCAAAAACATAGGTCAACAAATGCAATTTTCATGCAATTACAATGTGAACAAGGCTTTCATCTTGCCAAAGTTATGCCAACCTCAAAACTGCTTTTCTAAGTTCCTTTTAAAGACTTAGAGGGTTATCAAATCAAGCCATAGAGACAAGATTCGAAGAATGGAATGAAGTCACCGCTTGGTAATTAATCACGAGAAATTGAGTAAGTGATGACAACCAATCCCTCACTTCTAGACCTAACTATCTATAACCTCTTTAGAGCTCACTTTGGAACGTTAGGTACGAACCATTGGTTTACCAGGACATTGTCTGGCCTCTATTAGGTTTAGTTGGTTGTGTCTAAGCCATTAATTCTACCCATCTTGATCCTAGATTCATTTTTGCAGAAAATCAAATTTCATCCTTATAATTACATGTGCGGTGAGGCTGTTTATATAAATCTATGAAAGAGGAAGAAGAATGGAGTTATATTTATCTTTCAAACATGGGGGATATAGGGATGGAATTACAACAACAAAGTAGGGCAAAATAGTAAATAGTTTAAATGAGCATGAAAATATATAAAGCAATTAAAGCTAATAAAATAACTAAAGACACAAAACATGTGAAAATGAATATTAACCTTAGCTACCATACATAAGAGAATTAGACCAAGCAAATAATGAGCAAAAGACATTCAAACAAGCAATGCACCAAAGTATATAAGTAACATTAAAGGCGTTACAAAGGGAAAAACCAAAGCAAACACACCATAAGCCTAATCCTAATACTACGTTGAAAGAAGAAAATAATTGGTATAGAGTAAATATAACAAAGCAAAAATTAATGATTCCAACAAATTAGAAAGACATCAGGAGGAACCAATTCTGGGATCTGGTATGAATAGGTGTGTCACCTCTACTCAAAATCAAGAACAAGCGTGCGCCTGTTCATACACAAAAGCATCACATTAAGACTAGATTGGAAGATAAAGATGCAGTCAACATACAAGTTCCAAAAAATCACATGCTTACAACAAACTTGAGACTTCATGGCATGATTCAAATTAACTAAGACATGCCTATCTCAAAGGAATACAAAAGGTAGAAGAATAAATTTATGCATTTGAGAAAAAAGACTAGTATGTCATCTAGAGCCATCAATAATAAAACCACTGAACACATAAAGATGACATAATGGAAAAAAATAACAAAAGTTAGATTATGGAAGTGACTGGAATAAGCGTGCGCCTCTGCTTGTAAGTTCACTACAAACATATGTCTGCATCAACTAGGCATTAGTCTCTTTATTCCTAGAATCAAGAATTAAACAGAAAACAAAAGATTGAAATTAAGAAAGTAGAAGAAGAAACATGATGGATTTAAGCAAATTAAAGTAAGCTCATAAAAGACGGATGTGATAAAAAATGAAGATCAAAATAATAAGCAATTAGTTTAAACACAAAGAACATCCATGGTAAAATCACTAATTAACTAAAGCATGGCAATAGAAAAAATAGCTCACATGACCTCCATTAATTTGAGCAACCTATGTTATCATCCAATCAACTATTCTACTAAGCATAGCAACTGATTAACTAAACTAATTACACAGTACAAGAAAAATTCTCATATTTTGCAGTCAATGGCCACCACATATGTATATATTTGGCGGTTAACAAAATGACACCAATGAGAGCACTGAATATAGTCTATTTGGTGGTCGGTGAAAACGCCAAATATATAGCACACCTACTTCTCACATAAAGGAGTCAAGTATACATATGCATAGTACCGTGGTCAAGTGACCATATTTGTCACTTTTCTAGTCAAAAGTGTCTACTCGTAACCGTAATATTTTGATTTGCAACATATTTGGCGCTTCTAGCCGGATAAATATGGCTTTGCAACGGGATCCTTTCTGAATTTTTATATATTTGACAACTACGAACCAATAAATATGGCCTGTTAATTCTTTAAAATGATAATATTTTTTGAATTAGACCATATTTGTCACTTTCTAAGCATTAAGTATGAATGATTTATTGTATATAATGATAACCTTCTTTTAAATTTGTGATAATATTTGGTAGTTTTTGGCCACCTAATGTGGTCAAAAAAGTTAAAAATATATAATACTTGGCTAGTATGTATCTGCCAAGTATTATATATATATTTTTTATATATTCTATATATTTGAAAAAAAAATATGTGAAATTTTTTAAAGGGTACAATTCATTGCAAATCATTAACTCCCAAAACATAGTAATCAACAAACGAATTAAACAAACAAATTAACCAAGTGTATAAAACCATTTCCCTTATGATGCTATATCAAGGCAAGAACACATCCCATAAAATCAATCGTACAACAAAACCAATTTCCACGTCATACTCCTACAACACATCAGTAGCACGTTAGCAACTTCACCAACTACTTCATAATGTAATCCATGCCTTTATACACCTGCAAAATCAGATTATGCTCTAAACATATTACCATTCAAATTAAGCACTACAATAACTAAAACATTCAAAGCACTTCACCAGCAACTACGTCAGTATATAAAGCACTGCACATCATCAATATTAGCTTCAACTCCACTTGAATCAAACTAAGTCATGACATAAAGTCACTAAAACAACATATCACCAACAAACACACACACAAAGATATATATATATATATATACACACACACACACATATGTATATATATCAGTGAAACAAATTAACACTTCACCACTACTATATTGTCTTCAATCAAGTTAAGAAGTTCACCAACACTAGTTCCAAAGCAAATGGTTTAATCATACAAAGAAATAATATATAGCAGCTAAAATCACATACAACTCCAGCACATAAATATCAACTAAAGAAATCAACACTTTACTAGCATCATATAGTCTCCTATTAGATTTATAAATAATATATATCATATGAACACAGTTGTGAAGTACAACATCCAACAAATTAAATGGACATTTAATTAATTAATGTAGAGCAAAGACATACCTAGAAACTGGAAACTCAACTAGCTACAAATCCTTTAAGTGAATCAATTGCTTATTATAAATCATGATCTTGTCCATTGCTCATTCAAATATACCTTTTCAAACCATACTTAGTGATTTAACAAGAACCTTGAAACACAAAAATGAATGATCAAACAAATATGTTAGTAGTAAACCATCCTTAGTAAAAAGCCACATTCAACTTTACTAATATATATCTAGAGGAGAGTAATCCAAAAACTTTACAATAATAATCTCTAGATCCGTTCACAAAAAAAAGCCTTAAAAGATTGACAATGTTAAAATGGTTCCTATCCATCTACTTGCAAATTGCTCTTTTCATCATGCAATCCTTGAACCACAAAAATCAACAAATCCATCAACATCTAAATCTTAAAACAAAAAAGTCAACATCTACATCTTCAAAATAAGATTTAAATTTGTTAGTCTTCCATATGCAATAATTAAAATGTAATATCAATCAGAACCAAAGATGTATCAAATTAGTTACATTTACTCACAAAGTCCACAGAAAAATGTACTCATATAAATGAATTATACTTGTAAATTATTGATTGTTTCACTTTTTATTGGCAAGCTGGTCTAGAATGACGCCATACATGGTTTGCACACTCAGTTCTAATGTCATTCATCTCATTGTCACTGTATTTGTCCTTGTAATTGAACTAAAACATAAACATGTACATCAATATTAATATCTTTTGACTGAACCATTGAGAAAATATTTAATTGATTCATGTCATCTAACCTTGTTAGAAAGGATTTTCTAGTCTGCTATGATCTCCTTCATGTATTTGAGTATGTAAAATCTACATTCTATTGATCCCTCCTGTCCTGGTCCCTAATTACGCAAAAACTAGTGTTATTGACTAACAAACACTGTTTGAAATAGATAAAATTTCTAATAAGTTAAAATCACCCAAATTAATTTATTTTCTACTATACTTTTATTGTTATCCATGGATTTTTCTTCTTCATATTTTTGTCCCCTGCGGATTGCCACATCATGAATCCTCTGAAGACACATAATTGCAGTTTGAAGAATTGTTTTTACACACATCCTCAAATTTTGATGATTAGAAATGATGGCGAAAACTTACTAGTTAATTACTTCCTTAGCACCTAGTTGAATTCCTTTCCTTAGGGAATCTATATGGAATATCCTTAAAAAGGATAGGTTAAGGACAATTAATGTCCAATGGTATCTGCATATTGGTAGCAAATAAAAACCAAAGTCAATAAGAGTATAAAATGCTTCTTAATTTATGAATACAACAAAGAAAACTCACCTAGGGTTGTAAGGAATGAACGCATAGTCTCTATTTTTCAATTTGTCCAACTTGTTTACAAGTGACTGAGACATTTGTACATAGTTTCTTATCCTTCAATTTGCTTGCAAGTATGGTTTCAGGATGAATAAACGCAAACTTCACTGAAGCTAATCCACAATCACAAGCCCCATGCAAATAATTACACCTAATAATCAACAAAGAATCAGTTTCTCTCAAATAAGATATGAAGTTAGCCACTAAAATAATCTCTAACAACACAATGTAAACCATTATATTGAGAATTCAAAACCTCATATAAATTGTAAGACAATTCTAACTGAGCTCTTTAAAATCAATCATAAAATACATGTCAGAATAAGACAAGCATGTTTTCACTGGTAGCCAAAAACCCCATCATTAAAATGGATTTCAAGCGGTTTTTCTTGTTCCACTATAATCTTCATGAGTGCTTCAAAATGGATAATGGGTTGAGGTTTTTCAATGTTACATTTTGTAATACATCAACTTTAAGCCCCTTCAACTCCCTACTTAGGTTCCTCTTCTTTTTCGGTGAAACATCACTTAAGTCCTTTATAACAACAAACTTAAATGCTATCTGTTACTGTATATTATATAACAATAATACAAATAATGTTAAATTAACTTGGATCATGATAATCAATTGTTTACCTCAAACCATATAACAAGCAGATGTGCTAGCCATAACACGTGGCAACCATATGCCTCATATAAAGTGACTACGTCATCACTTTTCTTCTAAATGGAGAGAAGAGTATATTGATCATAGACTTGATCGAGTGACACAATGACATTTGGAGTCAAATCTTTCAAAATGGCTCCAGTGCCATAGTGATTCCACCCTCTTCCACAGCAGTTCCCCTAAGTCATAACATTAAATTACATGGCAAATTGTAATAACACAAATTTTTATATAATTAAGGAAATAAAACTCTGCTCTAATTGTACCTCTCTATTTTGAGAAGAAGTATTTGGTTTTCCAGGTTCCTCACTGTCACTGTCTAACAAATCTTCCCATTCTAATTTCTTCCCAAATTCAAAAGTGCTACACTTCCTAGTCAACGCAACCTCATCTTCTTTAAATGTACCCCAAGCTAGGGTCTTTTTAAACGAATCAAAAGCTTCAATATTTGGTTCCTTTTCCACTTGTACAGTGTTACTTGAGCCAGTTGACTTAACAGTTGTGACTTCACTCCTAAGTCTTGCTATTTTATCATCTCTCTCCTTCAGTTGCCTCTCTAGCTCTTGAACCTTCTTGTCTCTCTCATAATTTTCATGAACACTTTTAAAATATGAAGTCGATGTGACAAATCTCCCAACCCCTCTCACCTGACCCTTATGCTTCGATTTGCCCAATGCTTAGAAGAGTATATCTTTTCTTGACGATATGTCTATCACATTTGACTGAGGCTGGCCCTTCAACTCTTCTTACAATAAATAGTCCATGCATTAAATCAATAAACAACTAATCCACCATTTTTTAGAGCAAGTATTGAACAAAAAGGAATCATGAAAATCTCCCTTTAATGTCATAAAGCACCCCCACAAAGGGATGTATGCAAATATGCATAATTTAGAATCCCCTATTTCCATGCAATTGTTTTGTTAGCTTTCATTTATATATACAACTTCAATGACATGCATTGACAAGAAAAGAAGGCTTGGCAGCATAAAACTCCATATATTTGTTTAGTAGAAATCAAATTTTCGACAAGTTTAAAAATTAGCATCAACTTAATTAACACCGTACTGCTATTATCAATATGCAAATACTGATAACTAATTCAAACATGCAATGTCATAAATAAATCAAACCAGGAAGCCAATGAAATTTTAAGCATCACTAAATCAATTTTTGGTAATCATGAGAGTTCATGATTTTCTAGTATTCAAAAATTGTCGCTTTGATATAGAATAGAATTTTGCTTCATTTATAATTCAAATGTCAAATTATGGTCGAATTATATTTACCTTAAATTGAAAACCCGTTAAACGGTGCCATTTGGACGGTAGAATTTTAGTTAAAAAAAGAAAATTTTGGTATTTAAGTGCCTAATTTTAATTATAGAAATTATGCTTTCCAACAATTTCTTATTAATTAGTTTCTTTTGTTTTGATATATAAATAGTAACCAAGAAAGTAAAAGGTTATACATATGCAAGATCATAAAGGGCAGGAACCTAAAAGGAGAGACCATTTTATAATGATATATGGGATAAGCTCACCTTTGCATTCTCAAGCCAAAGGGCTAAAACCATGATAGAATTATCTCTAAAGCATATTCATTTATTTGTGTAAGTGTTTCTTTAAGAACTAGGAAATATCATTTAAAGCTATACTTGGTAAATGTAAATTTTTTTTTTGTTTAATTTTCTTTAGATAAGTTTCTTAATCGATTTTTATAGGTAAAATAGTTTAAGATAAATTTATTTCAATTGTATGTTAAAGAAAAAAAAAGATTCCTTATATACAAAGGTTGTTTTGGCATAGAGTTAGATTTCAAAGTATTCTCATCTATTCCCATTCTATCAAAAGCACTCTAAATACAACATAAAGATGATTAATTTTCATATTTATAGGATACAACATAAAGATGATTAATTTTCATATTTATAGGATTAAAGAAAAGGATCCGCAAATAAAAGTTCCAATGCTTTAACTAGTTCATAAATTGTTAAAGCTTCGACAAAAGCCAAACTAAGCAATAAAGTACCTCATATTTTTCCTCTGTCATAGGTTGTCTTGCGATACCTTCTATAGCTTAGCCTGCTGCAATATATTAACTGACCCCAAGTCCAATAGAAGCAAGCCCTACAACTAACCCAGCAGCAATATCAAAAGCAATATAAATCAATGGATATTCATGATAAGTTTCCCACACTAAAAGGAAGAACTGTTATAAAAAATGCATTAATTGAATTTCCATAATCTATTAACAATAATGCTAAATATACAATCAAGTTGTACAACTTAACTATATAACCTAACATGTTAAAAATTCACTAGATAAGTGGGTCCCATTTTATTTATTCAAAACAAGGTAATTTACTTTTCATTTTTAGTCACATGGTAAATTTGTACCATTTTAGATTGTATGACATGGTTTTATACCTAGCATTCCTTATATATTAAAGCCACCCAATCAAGTGACTAGCTATAATCAACTTCATCACCGAAGCATCATTAGGTGGGTACATAGTTCGATGTGAATGCTTTCAGAAAAGGTAATTTTATAAGGAGCTTACGTAGGAATTAATCACTAGTTCGGATATTCAAAACTTCCATTCAATAATGCTTTCAAGCTTCATTAGGATTCCCTTCCAGCACGGTTCCTCTGATGATAGCATCTATCTCTCCTTTATGTAGAGCGTTACTTTAGTGCGAGGAATCCCTATTTCTCGAGTGTCTGGAGTGACCTCCCTTTAAGCCAAATACCCCTTTAGGCAACCCGCCTTGATCAACGCTTAGATCTGAATCTTTAGTTCACGACATTCCGAAGTGTTATACCCATGATACTTGTGAAACTTGTAATACTTGTGCTTGTTTCTTTTGTCAAAAGGAATCCTAATAGGAGCAGGTTGCATAATTAGATCCTTATCTCCATCAATACTTGTTCCCCCTCAAAACATTGAGAGGTGTTTATCAACCAACACATTTGGAACTGTCTCAAATCTTTTCTTTTTAACAAGTTAAGAGGATTAATTGTAAGAAATGCATTTAACGTTATTCTTGAAAAGACTAATCAAACTAATTCTATTGGTCTAGATACCTTGATTTGTGAATATGTATTTCGACGAGCACATGGTTATCCATGTGCAACTGAGATTGGAGAGGATAAGCTTGCAACACTACAATAAAATAGGTTTTTTACTTCGTTTATTTACCGCGAGCTTTCAAAAATGCAATAAAAATTAAAATTTTACTGCGGGCCATGAAGCCTGCAGTAGAAGTTATGAATTCTACTGCGTTTTTGAAGGCTTGCAGTAAAAAACTGTAATATAATCTATTTTTTTTATTTTGTCCCCATTCTCTCGCTTCTCTCTCTTATGCTTCCCTCTTGAATCTGTAAATTTTTTCCTCTCAAATTCCCTTAAGAGCCCACCGTATTCTTTGCTTCTTGAAGAGCCCACGAAAATTTCTACAACTCCATCTTCAAGCGTGTCCCGTCATCCATAACCTAAAGCTCACTTGGTTGAAGCATCAAGTTGAAGCTTGCATCTGGAATTTTGGTCGTTTTCAGTTTCATTTCTTCTAAGACGCGCCAACCAAACCCTAAAATACCTTACCACCAGAAGCCTCCCAATCCTACCAAACTAAGCAACCACCGCCACCACCACCACAGCTTCAATACTCCTCTACAAACCCCTCTGCCCTTCCTGTCGCCATAACCACGAGTTTTCTGACTCTGGCTCCAGCTCCGACTCTGGCTCCAACTACGACTACATCAGAGCCGACGTCAACTGTCCCCGTTATAGCTCCGAGTTCGTCGTCCTCTTCTCTAACCGTCCGTTATCGTTAACGAATCGTAAGATGGGCGTTTATCAGGCCATTAACTTCGGTCCGAGGTGTAAGACGGCGTTCTATTTACGACTATAGCTAGTGTTTGGGGAGAAGAAACCAGGGAGTCTCCAAGAATTTTTTAAAATATAAAAACTTATATAATTATGATAGCCAGGGGTAAAGCAGAGCTTGGAGGTTTATATTCGATCCTTATGTACATGCTGATGAGGGACAGCAGGGAGTCTCCAAGAATTTAATTGAATTGCGTCGGTTTTCTTCCTATGGTTGGTACTTGTTTTTCATTGTGAGGATTCGATGTTACTTTTCTAGTTGAAATTAAGTTGTTTCTTTTTCTTTTTGGGACGTTGACACTATGGTTATATTATTGCTGGTGATCAGACTTAATTTTCCCCACATATATATTGCTAGAGTTATGCATTGTCCGCAGAAGTATAAAATGTCTTTTCTGCAGATACAGTACTTGCACAGTAGAATGAGCCATCTTGAGGAGGTATGATGTACTGGTATTATATGATTGCTTCTCCCAAATGCTAAATATACGATATATCACCTGTTCGTCTTTTGACTCCCTTTTTCGTTGGTTCTGAAAATTGAGAGTTTGCTCTTAATTCTGTGTGGAAGCCAAGTTGCTCGAAGAGACAAGGCCGGAGACTATGTGGCCTATTTGATGAATGAGGTTAGCTGTTAATTAGGAATGAACCATACTACTGATTAGTTGCTTTCTCAGTCATATAGTTCTCTGATTTGACTGGCGTATCTTGATTTGTTGGTTGCTCATTCGATCACACACTTTTCAGATTTGGCTGTATCACTTGTGTTAAAGACCTGCTTAACAATGTTTAGTCCTCTCATTAAAGCTTAAGCTTTCAGATTAAGTGATTCTTTTATATTAATTTATGTAAGATGGATCTTAGTGTCATCAAATCTAGTAGATCTTAATTTCAAATCTAGGTTCTCAGTTTCTCCCACGGAAGGAGAGGTCTGTTAGAGCTCAATTATTAAACGGTTGAATTGCTGGCTTGTAATGAAAAACTATTGTGGATCTTCTTCAGCTGTAATTTTAGTTCTTTTCTATCAGAGTTTAACAATGTATACGTTCTCCATACAAAACTGGAGATACAGGGGAAGCGGAAAAGGAACACGGGGGTGCACTTTCCTTCCAAGAGGAAATTGTTTATCCATGGGGAGAGTAAAAATAGTGGAGATCCTTTATAAAACTTATATAGTTATAATAGGCAGGGAGTGAAGGGTCTACAATTGGGGATTGATCCTTCTGTGTATTTGGATTTAGGACAACATGGAGTCTTCAAGAATTTAATTCTATATCTAGGAATTTTTTTTTGAAAATATGTTTTCTTTCCTTATTTGAATTGGATCAATTTTCTTCTTTTGACTTGTGTTATTTCTCACTTTAAGGATTTCATTTTCCTTTTCTACTTGAGACTATTTAACATGCTTCCTTCTCTTTTTGGAATTTGGCCTACGGTTATTTCTTTTGTTGGTGGTTAGACTTAATTTTCTGCACATAACTGTACCGTGTGAGTCATTGTCTACAGAACGAAATAAATGTTTTTTGTTTTTAAATTTTTTGCAGAAACAGGAGTTGCGTGGTAGAGTGAGCTACCTGAGGAGGTATAATCTATATATTGTTTTTTTTTTCTCAAGAAGTAACTTGATGATTTATATAAATATAAAATTTTAAAGCAGTCGTGGAGAATAATTCTATTGTTCCACCTGTCATAGATTTTAGATGAAATGCCACTGATACAATGCCATTATGTGATATAACTGCATTGACCATTAAATGAACTCCAATCGGCATCTTCAGAATAAAAATTTGCTTACATATGTAGAGTAGACTATCTTGTATGTCAAATCACCATATAGTTGAGGAGCCATTAAAATTACCTAGTTGTAAAACCTGACTGGGTTTTACAAGAAGACACCAAAGCTCTTCGATCACTTCAGCTACTCTCAATCTCTCTCTCTCCCCTTAAAATAACAGTAATACATATTTAATTTTATATAATGATTATTGGAAAATTTTTTGCTTGTAATTGTCATGTTACTAATTTTGAATCGAAAAACAATGAGATTGTATTGGGTGCCATTTTTTTCAGGTAAAATTCTTATCTATCTAATTGAGCTTGTTTGAAATGCAGCCAGACTTGGTGCTATTTACAAGCAGGTTCTGTTCCCCGTTTCTGTTTTAATCTACCTCATGTCATTGTTTATTTTCAAGTATCATCACTCTCCTTTCTCCTATCTCTACTGGTGAGCTAAGTAGCAAAGACATGTTTATGCAATTTAAATTAACTTCAAAAATAAACCCATTTGGAAAACATATGCTTTACTTCCTCAACTGTGTCTTGCAGCTCATGTTATGGTCTGGCTATGGACCACAGAGTGCTTAGTTTCTTTTGTCGTTATTTTTCTTTGATTGCCTTCTTTCTTGGCTCTTTTAGGTGATTTAAGTAATGATTGATTCCTGTTGCAAGTTCAGAACCTGAAATTAGATATTAAGACGTAAGATTAATGAACTGTTATTGTTAGATAGTGTTGGGTGTGCAACCAAAGTCCCACATTGGCTAGACATGGAAAAGATCATGGGCATATAAGTGTGGACAAGTATTCCATTGGTATGAGGCTTTTTGGGTAGAATCCAAAAGCAAATCCATGAGGGCTTAGGCCCAAAGTGGACAATATTATACCAATGTGGAGTTTTGGGCTGTCCATAGAAACCCTACAAGTGGTATCAGAGCCCAGACCCAGACTTAGCCAGGAGAATATGTGATTAAATTCTCAAACCCAAACAAAAGGTGGTGGGCCCCCGGATCCGTGGCTGAGCTCTATTTGGAGACAAAGATAGAAGCAAGCTCTCGAGGTAGGAAGGCAGCCTCGATGAAGCAGGCGGATGGCTCTCGAGGTAGACAAAGGCCTCGATGAAGCATACAAATGAATAATCATTTGTGGGGAGGCTCGGGAAGAAAAAAATGGTCCTTTGTTTTAGGGGGGGATTGTTGGGTGTGCAACCAAAGTCCCACATTGGCTAGATATGGGAAAGATCATGGGCATATAAGTGTGGACAAGTATTCCATTGGTATGAGACCTTTTGGGTAAAATCCAAAAGCAAATCCATGAGGGCTTAGGCCCAAAGTGGACAATATCATACCAATGTGGAGTTTTGGGCTGTCCATGGAAACCCTATAGATAGATATATTATTTGGTGATATTCTAGTTTATTCATCATTTCATGACCTTCATTCTTTTTTCTGAACAGGGCAATGCTTGAAATAGATCAGATTCTCAGGGCAAATGAAATCAATTTTGCTATCCCTGCTGCCTTACCCGTATTCTTTCTCTCTTTTATATTGTTCATGTTGGTGTGTGCATTGTTTAAGCAGGTAATAGAATTTTGATGCCTGATTAATTTATGTTACGATAATTGAATGATATTGATATTTTTTTTTTACTTATTTAATTTTTTAAGTAAGAAAGACGCCAAGCAAATGAAAGTTGATTTACTCTCATGGTTAGTTAAAGAAACAAAAAGTTAGCACGCTTAAGGAAACTAAAATAGAGAGGAAAAAAAACTTAGCATTCATATTTTTGCCACTCTTAACAACATCACCATTAATTTAACAGATAGATGTTAACCACAGGTATATTGACTTTGTCCTACATCACTAGCATTTTACTTGTCAATATCAACACTTTGTTACTCGTATTATTGCTCGAATTATCTTCTTTGGTTATTTTTTAATAGATAATTAATTTAGTTGATGTTGAGAGGCAATTTGATTAAAGCATTTGTTTATTTATCAAGCTTTTTCTTACTCTTCCTTCTTCAATATCCAATTCTTTTAGGTTGGGATGGGTGCATAGGCTCAAGATTCCAGATTTATGCACTGAACAGATTGCCCATGCTTGACGTGAATGATGTAGGATTTCCTAAACAAGTGTACTTTTGAGGCTGATGTTGCTATTTTGGGTCATCTTTGTGATTGCAAATTCCATTTACATGCAGTAAAACCAAAATGGAGGAAATGGCGAAGAGCGACATTACAAAATTTATTTGTATAACTTATGGTGAAGAGCAAACAAACTTGATACGCTTATGTTGTATGTGAATGTATAACTTATTAATTTATGTGTTTGTGATAATATACTCTTATGTTGTACTCTTATTTCTTATTGGAATAACATTTTATTGGTTCATGTTTTCATATGATGAATTATTTGAATTAATAAAAAAAAATAGATTGAAAAATTTGTTACAGGCCCGGATTTCATATAAATTGCAAAAGGGGTTTTGGGAGTTGAGCTTTTTTTTACTGCGGGCCTAATGACTGCGGTTAATGACTTGCGACAACAACAAGCACTTTTCACGTTGGGCACACACCTGCGGTAAAAGACGGACCACAATTTTTTATAATCATTTACGTGGGCAGCGAAGCCTGCAGCAGACTTTTTACGGCGGGCCGAGCACCCGCGGTAAATAATTTTCCACTAGACCACTTTTTACCACGGGCCGAAACCGCGGTAAAAGTAAAATGAGTTTTTACGATGCCATTTTATACGGCGAGCTTAAACCGCCGTATGCCCGCCGTAGAAGGCTTTTTACCGCGGTTTCGGCCCGCGGTAAAAGGCTTATTTTCTTGTAGTGCAAGTCGACCATTCTCTTTATTTTCCATACATCCGCATTGAAGGATATGAGACTTGATGAATAAAGCTCCAAATACGTCAACAGAATTGAATTGCACTGTGGAGATAGAGATGATTATGAAGCATTTCAATGAGATTGATGATTTGGGTAAGCTGTAATTGAAACGAAAGTTAAAAGAGTTAGCAAATCAAGCATCAAATTTTCTTGTTAAGCCAAAGGTAAAAGTGAATAAACGAGGTCGACCATCACTTAAGTTAGATAAATCTACTCAAACGAAATCCATCCAAATTTGAGTATTTATTGTTTACAGAGGGTAGCAATTGTCCTAAGACCGTGTCTTTGAGTACAACTACAGTGCAACCAAAAAAAATAAAAAATTTGAAGTTTTTCGAACACTGATATCATTGAAGTTCACTTCTCACATTCATTCATTTCCTATTGGTTTAAGATCGTACAACATGTAAGGGATGTTGCTGCTGATGATAATTGTGGTTTTTGAGCTATGATAATTTGGTTGGCATGAGTGATGATAATTGGTGTCAAGTGAGAAGAAATTTGGTGATTGAGTTGCAACCATATTTCAAATACTATACCAAATTACTTGGTGATGCCAATAGAGTATTACAAGAGGTCTTACATTCTCTATGATATTACGAGAATAATCTAGGATATGATAATTGGATGATTTTGCCTGACATTGACCGTATTAATATAGCTTCTAAATGTAACATTGTGTTATATTGTTTACATCGCAACAACAATGACTTACCTTTCTCCGATTTAAATCTGTTCCACTACCTCGTTCTTCCCATAAGATTATTTCGATTAGATTTGTTAATGGATTCACTTTGTGGAGTTCAATTTGGAATTAATATTGTATTTTAACAATAAGTTATTTCATTTAATATATATGAATAATTTACTTATATGTGCACGCAAGTGTTTATGCTTCCAAGTTCTCCTATCCCTCCAATAGCATCCAATTGGTTAAAACTTCATGATCCACGTGCAGAAGGTCGGGCAACTCCATATAGAACTTATTTTAATTCTTTTAAAGACTTAGTATTTGGTGTTGCTACACAAGAAATAATTGATCTAGGCAGTTTGTGAATTTATTTACTATGTTAGCAAACATATTTATTTGGGTCATGTCTTACAATACATTAAAGTTTATGAATGAATAAAGAGGCATTTTATTATTGCTTGTGCCCTCTAAATAATTTTTTGTTATTATTATTTTCCTCGTCTTCTACTTCCTTTAAAATATGAAAATAAGGTTAGATTAGTTAAGGTTAAGAACAAGTATTGTTCAGAGTTACAAGACACGAGGTGTTTAAAAATTTGTATCATCTCTCGTACAAGAAATTTTTGCATGAAAATTTTATATATTATTATGAACACTTGGACAAAGTTAATAAAATTTATTTCATGGAAAAATATTCATTATTTATTTTATCTAAAATCTTGAATTTTTGTCTAAAACCCATAAAAATTTTTAGTTTAACTGCATATTAGAAACTATAAAATATATTTAACCATGTTAGACATGTCAGAAAATTATGAATTTTTTTAATGATATTTTTAATAAATGTCTTAAGTGACCCCATAAAATTTTATGATTTTTCGAGTTATATAATTAATTCAAAATTTTAAATTTACAAACATCAGTACTGAGATTTCAGTTACAAAATTCCTAAACTGGAAACGAAAATAAATTTAAAATAGTTTTTTGTTTTTAATTGCAACGTAAATTTTTATAGAGAAATTTTATTACGTCTAGTTGATCTATAAAAAATTTTAGAGTTTTTCGAGTAAGGTATGAATTACTAAAATTCGTTGACTTCATTGAAGAAGCAAAATTCTAGACATGAGTAAAAAACTTAAAATACTATTTGATTTTTAGTTGCTATGAAAATTTTCTGGAGATACCTCATTATTTATAGTTAATTTCAGAAAAATTTTACATTTTTTAAATTAGAGTACGAATTGTTAATATTTATGGATTGAGGAGTATTCAACTGAAGAGGCAAAATTTTGGACACGTGTTACAATGAAACGAAAATTATTTGAAATACTTTTTCATTTTAATTCATATGAATTTCTTTTTTTCTTTTTCTTCTTTTCTTCTCTTTTTCTTTTTTTTTTTTTGGAAAAATCCCACAATGTCTAGTTAGCTCTACAAAATTTTATATTTTTTGGAAATTCGTGGAGTGACTAAAATTCAAGTAAATAGGCAAAATTTTATAATATGAGCTATTAAGCATTTGCTAAAAGATGCTTATTTCTTCCCCTCCAGAAAATTTAATACATTTTTCTGCAAATTCACTTCTACATGAAACTTTAGTATAAATTTAATTGAAAATATAAATGATTCTCATTTAATATCTCTCCTTTTATTATTGGTTAATTTAACCTTTTTTTAAAAACAAGATTTGGCGAGGGAGACAAATATGTATACGGATCCTCTACTGATCTAACCTTTTCGTGACCTTTTTCAGATATAATGACACGTGGCTATTAAGCAAATGGACGGCCAGGATCACTTTGTTATTTTTTTTTGCATCAACATGTAAACGACGCCGTTTTACTTTGTCATGTTCCAACGCGCAAGAGTTCTGGCGTAACACATGTCGTTCCTTCTCCTAAGTCTTCTTCTTGCGTGAGCATCAATAGACCTTTGTTTCTTGAAAGAAGGTTTCACTTTGTTATTTTCGTGCGTAAGAGCTTTGACGTAATACATGCCATTTTGTCTCCAGAGTCTTCTTCGTGCATGAACATTTGTGTTCACAAAATAATCATGAATAGAAAGATTTAAAACTTTCCATCCCCTGGATTAATTAATCGAAATTCATTCCTTGATATTCAAAGGTGTATTGCATCAATGAATTCCATCCCTTGCATCTCCACAGCCTACTGTCATCACTTCCACATCGACACTAGGTATAACAAGAAAAGAAGAACCCATAAATAGAGAGAGAAAGAAAATCTATGCTGAATAGCAGTTTAGAGAAAGAAAAAAAGCAAGGTTTGATTTGATTTGGCGTTGAAGAAAGTTCTAGAAATTTTTGATGATGCATGGTATGCGTGAGAAAGAGAACGATAAAATTTTGATTTGTTGTGAGACTCAAAACATCACCACTCTTGAGTCTTTAATATGTAAGTAAACAAGAAACAAAATAAAAATGGGATCTTGGCCATTGATTCATTTAATAGTCATATGTCATCAGATCTAAAAAAGGTTAAGAAAATGTCAAATCAGGAAAAAATCCTTATTCGACAAATACATGAGTAGTGTGAGGGGGCAATTATGCAGTGTTTATAGTAATATATGTGTGTGTGTAAAGTTGAATTGTGGAATTTTATGGGATGTCATAAGAAAAAGATATTATTTTTTAAATTTTAAAGGGGCTATAATAATAAATACTGGCCTTTACGCCCAAGGCGAAGGTGGGGGACAACTAGCATCGCCCTTTTACTTATTTAAATTAAAAGCCCAATTGATGTATCATTGTTGTTATATACTAAGCTTGGGAATCCAATGGACTCACATAAATTTAAAGTTGAAAGTTGTTAGCCATTACCTAGATTGTAGAGCAACTTTTTTTTTTTCTATTTTGTATTAACATTTGGTATTGCTGATACTTGAATTTTCTCAAGCCTAGTGGGTTAATAACAAGACCCAAACAATCTCAAGCAAATAAAATATCATGCAGATTCATGGTTCCCTGGAATAACATAATAGAGTCCGTACACAAATCAAAACATAATAGAATCCGTACACAAATCAAATGACCTTATCAAATATAGACACAATAGCCCAAAATAAAAATTGAATGAAAGAGCTAGCCAATACCTCAAGCATTGGGCGAATTATGGTATTTAGGTGCCTAAACTCAAAAACATCAGAATCTACTCAGAATTTGATGCAATTCCTCTTCAGGCCAAGTAGACCCAAGCTACCCATAGGGCTATTGGATGGGTTACGATTTGGTTGGCACAAACAAGAGAAATAGGACCCACATTAACCTAATATGTTGAACCAATTACCACTTGGAGGGTACTTTGGTCATCAATATTGAGACTAAAGACAAGGGCAAGATAGTAAAAGGAGTCGATCAGATGAGTTTAGGGTCTTTCCTTAGGCATTATCTACGTATAATATCTTTTACCCCAGATAAGTCACTTAAGTCAATAATCCTGATTTTATATAAATTATCTCAACCCTTTCATATAACACTATTATCTACAAGATTTCCTATCCAAAGTATCATCATCTACAAAGTCTCGTATCCAAAGTGCAACTATAAAAGGGTCAGGACACCATATTCATAATCAAGCCGATCAAACTCATACGCAGAGCCATAAAGTCTACTTTAGTTGTAATTAGGTATTGGGTCTCTTTGTTCAAACCTAGAACTCCCTATCCAGATCACATCCATCATCCACCAAAGCCCTCACACAAAATTTATTGATATGGTTACATTGTAAACTCCTTAGGATCATGCCTTCTCAGAGTCTAAGCCAAACAGGTTCTTAGATTTGTTTTCCTCCTGCTTATGATTTCAAGTCAACCCTAAAGCTATTCTCCAAATAAACGTACAAGATTCCAAAGTGATTCCAGTTAGTATGCATTTCTTGAATAGTATCTCACAATGTACAACGTGTTACTTTATATACAAGAGTAGCTGATAGCTAGCTGTAGACTTGACTAACTTCACAGCTAGGCAAAACACTGCTGACTTGGCAAATGAATATTCTACACACTAACTTGCATACTAACTAATAGAATAGTTTCCTTAACAAAATGCCAGTTTGAAAGAAGTAATAAGGGATAGACCTTGGCTAGAAAATCTAGAGGAGCGAGAACAATTTCTTAATTCGCCATACGTAGAACCATGTCCACCAAAAAATTGATTGCCAGATGTTGTTTATGTACTTCTCTTTGATTTTTCGTAAGGTTATAATCTTGTTCTTCTGTTAAGGATCTTTTCAAATTTTTATGGAAAAAAAACATCTTTTCACTATTAATTTTGCGTACTCTAATTTCACTACTTCATAGAAACACATGTTAGATAGATGATGATATTGCAAATAGTCAAATAATTTATTTTTCACTCAAAAAATTAATCTTATAGACGTCTTTTTACTATAGTTTTCTTTTTAAAATTTTTCTTCTTCTTATTATTATTAAACTAATGCTTCCTGTTAACTTGGTGCAAATAGAGGTAGGATGATGGCCCCTTTAAATAAATATTGAGACAGAGAAGCTCAATAGGTGAACTGGGCCGACTCCGTTTATGACTTTGTGGTTTGAAGTTGATGGAGACCCAATTGGGTTGTGATTTGTAGCCCATTGAGACCACACGAAGTAGTTGAGGTAATTCACGCGTTCCCATTACCGGCTAGGACCTTGCTAGATATTTTGTGACTTCAAGACCTTAGTTTTATTGCAACAAGCCAACAGATCAAACTCGTCAGCACTAGGGTTCCTTTGAATTTCAGCTAAAAGACATTTTTTAGGTCCTCATGTTTGGTCTTTTCATTTTGAGAAAATATTACTACATGCTTTAATTACACTATCTAGAGAACTAAATTTGGTTGATTTTTGATTTGACTGTTTTGTTCTAATTATGCACAAAATAACTCAGAATTTTACCAACAGGAAAATTTTGTGTTTTGATGGTTTTTTTTTTTTTAAAGTTTTAACTTAATCGACTAGGTTTAATATTTAAAGACTCATAAACAATATGGCAACAAACCTTTTGATAAATTCAAATTTGCTTTTGATACATTTCTATAGTATTTGATGATTTTGTATGAATTTATAAGATTTCAACATAAAATAAATTAATGTATAATTTTAAGAATCCTAATATAGCATTCTTAATTGTTAGTTTTCGCAGTGTATAGATAGTTAACATAGACATAACTGAAACGGTTAAGTATAATAAAACAAAAAGTTTTACGTGATTTAGTATAAACTAGCTCATATCCACGGACAACAAGAGTTGCAATCCACTATGTTATATGTGTTTACACTCAACTTAGGACTCTTTATAGTAGTAGCCACCCGCTTACTCACTAACCTAATCTATGTAAACTTGATCTCACTCTTGATCACGCCACAATCCTTTATACACTCTTCGATTGTTGCACTTCACAGACATGTCAGACTTAGCTACATAAGTTTAGTCATACATAACCAACATAACAGTTATAGAATCATGTAATCACTCAACTCTCTTAAGCTTACACGACTCAATAACCCTTACAAATCAGATCTATACACATGCTCAATGCACATGAGTCATGCATAGTCTAAACTCACTCAAACATAAAAGATTTTGCAATAGTAATCTCAAACACAAAACACACTCAAGTGCACTCTTCATGTTTCTGCACATTCACCACTCTATCGTCAAGCCTTGAGTGCCTCACTTTATAGAGCTTGCGTAAATAGCTATATAATTCATGTAACCAACAATTCTGATTATTATAAAATCCCTACAAAACTAAAATAGGATGATTAGATAAAGATCACAAACTATAGGAAAGTATATCACAATATCCTAATCCAAATAGGCAATTGTAATCAACTAAAATACTTAACCAACTAGGATAAATATAAAAGATATTCCAATCTTAAAAGCCTTTCAATAATCATTCAATCAAATCTTTTCCTAAAATAAATATTCATAATACATTAGGAAAAAGAATATCACACTTGTTTTTAGCACAAGTTGACAAAAATGTATTTTAATCTCATGCATTGCACATGCATGAAATGTGTCACGTGTCTCATGGACACTAACATTAATTAATAATTTGAAAATCAAATTTAAATTATTTATAAAAATCAGTAGTAGACAATGCCCCAAAAGTGATATCTAATTTTGTTAAGAGTTGAAAATAGAGAAAGTAGTAACAACTTTTTATTTTTCGTCTCCCTCTTTCTCTCATTTTTAACTTTATAGTTTTTGTAAATAAAAACATGATCATTTGATGATTGATATTTCTATTAAAAAAGGGGAATTACCACTCACACCCCAGTTAGATATTGATAATATCCTGACGTCCCCGCTATTTTCAAAGTGACATTGACCTTTCCAGATTTTAAGAACTGCTATTGAAATTTCAATCAAGTAGCATTTTAGATAATTTTTTTACCAAAAATTTTGACCAATTAAGTTGGCCAACTGAAGCTTGTCCTGCTCTTTCTCCTTCATCTTCAGCATCTTGTCTTTCTCCTTCAACAGGTCCTCCGTCTTCTACTTTATTAACTTCTCAAGCATTTCTTGCAAGTCTTTCGCAAAAGAATCTTGAATTTTCATTGTCTTCATCGATTTCCTCTTTCCCTACGACTTTCTTAGGCTTAGAGCGAGGCGTAAAGAGTCTCTCGTGCTCTTCATTAACAGATTGTTGTCTGAAGGCAAGATCAAAATTGGATTTTGTGGAAAGGTTTGCCTTTCAAAGCTTTTCTACCTTAGTTTCTTGGCTTCATAGACTTAATAGGATCCCACATGGCATCAAACAATGAATTCTTACCTAGCAAATCATTTAATCAAAGGGATTACTGGTGAAGAGAAGGTAAAGAGAGAGTAGGGAAAAGAGAGGAGAGAAACGGGCTGCACAAGAGAGAGAAAAAAATTTAATTATTTTATCTTCATTGATTTTTATATAATTCTATTATTTTGATGTATTTTTTATAATTATATTTTTAATAAGATGAATAAGGGCATAATAGTCTTTACATTACAATCTCTATCGAATTTACTAACGGCTGTGTATGTCAGGGCAGGTTAATGTTACTTCAAAACAGTAGGGAAGTCAGTGTTACTATCAATATCTAATGAGGGTATCAGGTAATTCCGCATTAAAAAAGGGTAAACAACATTTGCCTCCCCTAAGGTTCTCTAAAGTAGTAGATATAACTCTTAGATGTTTCAGAAGTACCACCTAACCATATGGTTTGGTGAAATTATATAACTCTTAGTGGCTGATTGTTTTTTTGTCTGAAGTATGAATTTAACTTATTCTTAAATTTCAAATCTTTTTTATGACTTTTTTTTTTAACTTAAGACTTAATCTAAGACAGTTTCATTTGAATGAAAAAAAATTAAAATATTTAGCTTTTATCTGAATGTAAATGCTTAATGGTCCACATCATCGTTAATTCTAAAAAAATATCCCTATTCAATTCATTTATTTTCTAATTTCTTTATGCTAATACATATTTAAATAATTAAATATATAATTACACAATAAATTATTATATTTTAAAAATAATTTATAACATAATAATAAAATATTTAAAATTATAAATATTTAAACACTTCACTAGTAATATTTTCAAAATATTAATGTACATATATTATTAATATGTCAAAACACAATTGAAAACAACATCAAACAATAAGGATATATATGCAAAACTATAAATTTCAGATATTTTAATTCAGATGTTGAAATTAATAAAACAAACATATCATTCAGATTTATATATTCAGATCTATTTAGACTTCTGTTCAATTAAGATCCATTTAGATCCTTAAATATTTCCCTTTTCATTTATTAAATATTAAAAAGTATCTCCCTTAAATTTTTTAAATATTACCCTTAAATAGTTTAGACAAAAAATTAATTGCCCCCTTAAATATTTCCCTTTTTGCAGTTTATTAACTTATGCATTGTAATTCTTTTTAGGGAAAATATATTTTTAGTATATTTCACATATAGGTGCATTTTGTTTAACTTATTTATTATTGTATTTCATTACAATCAAATTCTGGATCCTCCATAATTTTGGGTAAATAACAGGCAGATATAAAGTTTGGCTAGATAATTACTTAACAACTCTACTCCATGCCAGTTAGATTACTGCAATTCTTATGAGAAAAGTGGTATTTTATGATATATCTTTCGTCAAAATCTCTAATATTCAATAAAATTTTGGCATTCTAATCGATACAGAGTAGAATTCGCTGTAACTCCATACTATAAGATATGCATTCATGCTTTAGTTCAATAATCAATTTAGAGAAATTACATATACTAGGTTTGATTAAATGGAAATGCAACCTTTTATTTTTTTCATGAAACTTTTTGTTTTCATATTTATAGGAGCTTAGTTTACTTTTCACCTTCTCATCCATAGTATAGTTTCAAGCTTCATTTTGGCACTAAATTTCATTTTGAAATTTAAAAAAAAATTAATAAGAATACGCTTTTCAATTATTGTTCTAAATATATATCTAATAGGAATGGTGAATTTTCTCATGTGAAACTCTCAATTAGTTGATGACAACAATAGGATAAGAGACACTAGAAATACAAAATTGAAAGATAAATTAATTAAATTGCAAATTTATTCTTTTAGAATTAATTTTAGTGCCCGATAGTAACAATAAAGTTATTTAATTATGCATATTTATAAACTAAGTATACTCGCAAACTAAGTTTTAATTCGTGTTTATTTAAATGTACCTATTAAAATAAGAAATAAGAACAAAACTTAAGAAGTAAAGCATTACTAATTTTCATGGAGTTTTGAAAATTGGAAGAAAAAATAAAAAATACAAATCCAAATTAATATGTTTCAATGTACTTAATGTTAAGCATAAATTCTATGAAAATTTCAAAGTAAACCCACCCCACCCCAACGCGGCCCACACCCCCCACCCCACCCCCAACCCCTTCACCTTCTCCCACGGCGCCCCAACCCAAAACCCATAGATATGTGCAGAGGTATTTTGACACAAATCAAAATATATGTGTGTATATGCGTGCGTGCGTGTGTGTAAGCCAAAATCATACCAATCTTTTGGTCTCTTATAGTGGGTATCAACAGCGACATACATAAGCCTAAGATGGTCTGCGAAATCATCCCTATAATAATAATCCCACAAACCCATGTTGCAATGGAGACCAATTAGATTATAAAAAGATTTTGAAGGCTAGGACTAGTAGAAAAATCCTTAAGAATTTTTTTCCATTTTGTCTTCTGTTTGTTTAATGTTGCCACCTTAGCACTATTTATTTTAAATTATGTTTTAACAATTTCAAGATGTCAACTCAACATGTATTTAAACCCTTGGATTAAAGTAAATAGATGGTTGGGTGTTGATGTCTAGATTTAAGTCAAAAGTTTAAGTTAAAATATCCCATCTCTCTATGTGTGTGTGTGTGTGTGTGTTTATGCATTTACATATAAATTTATTGTCACTGATTTCACCTAATCTAATAGTTGAGATTTAAAGTCAAAAAGATACATTAAATGATGCAACTCATCAATCATCTAAATCATTTAATTTAATGAGATCAATTATCAGAAATTATGTCAAAAGTTTGTATTAAAAGATCCCACTAGGTTGGTACAATCCTATCTCTATGGGACTATTTTTAATGCATCAATTTCTGAAATCATCAGAGCTCATGATTTTATATATAGTGTTCAAAAATTGCCACTTTGATATAGAAAGGAAATTTGCTTCACTTATAATTCAAATGTCAAATTAGGGTCTAATTATATTTGACTTAAATTGAAGGATGAACCTATTAAAACTGCCACTTTAAAGGGCAGCGTTTTAGCACAAAAGAATAATTTTGGTTTTAATATTTAAGTGCTCAATTTAATTATGGGAAATTATACTTTTCAACATTTTTTTTGGTTAAATTTGTTCTATGTTGATATATAATTATTAACCTAGAGAATAAAACAAAGGTTCAACATATTTTAGATCATTAAGGGTAGGGACCTAATGGTAGAGACCTTTTTATAACGATGTATATGAAATAAGATCACATTTGTGTTATTATGCCAAAGGGCAGAAATCATGGTAGAATTTTCTCCAAAGCATATTCTTTTTTTTTTTGGTGCTTTTTAAGAACTTTGGAATATTATCTAAAACTATACTTGTAAATGTCTATTTTTTTTAAATTCTTGAAATAATTGTTTTGAGAAAATGTAAATTTATTTTAAATTTAGGTTAAGAAAAAATAGAATCCTTTTGGCAAAAAATTAGTTAGTTTCGATAGTTAATTAGTTTGATAGATCATTCGTAATTTGCTTTCATAATAATGTGCATGTGATCTTCATGCATGCATTCTTTAGTTATAACTCACTCATTTATCAAAAAAGAGTAGTGCTACTCTTACAAACTTTGTATACAAATTAATATGCCATCGCTTATTTATTTACACATTATTACTTTCTATTAAATGAATTATTTTTGTATATCCACAACTCTGATCATCTTATGAAACATTAGTTTGTATGTAAGATTTTGTATACAAAGTTTGCAAGACTAGCATTATTCATAAAAAAGTTTGATGCAAGTCCAAACATGTAATATTTAGTAGTATATTATTATTTTGAAACAAGAACCACATCATTGATTTCTTTCTTTGTTTTTCTTTTTCTTTTGGCATTTCTAAGTGTAAATTGATAGTTTTTGTCCAAGCTAAAATATCAATTTAAACTCAAATTCAAATATTAGAGAACTCCATATTTGGATAAAATATTGCAATAAATTATGGGTAAAGGATTTGTAATCCTATAACTATTGGAAAAATCACTTACCTAGACAAAAATTTATTATCAAAAAGCCTACTAATGCTGGTATATATGGCTTTAAAATTCCTATTGCCTCTTATCTCATAAAGTTTTATATTAATCTGTCTTCTATTAATGACTGTAGAGTTATCAACAAGTAAGACTACTAATAATTAAGGACATCATCAAAGCCTTGATGATTAATTTGGATTGGATAGTGTGAAGGAATTAGGAATATATACAAGCAAAAGATATCCATGATATCTTTTATGGAACGATGTTCTATTGAGTTAATATATAAAATTTTGAACATTCAAACCGATGCACAAATTTACTATGATAAAGGAGTTTATTTGCTAAAGCAAATTTCGATTGTGATATGTATTGTTTAAAACACGGAAGCTCATGGTGATCATATTATAATATTAGCAACTTAAAGAATATACGACGTAATCCAATGAGTGAGTATTAGTTTGGGCTCACAAATCCTTGAAGAGTTTGATGTCAAACCTAGAGGACTTGTGCTTCTACACAACACTAGTAGAGATATGGCACTTCTGCACAATATGGCATCAGAGCCTTAGTTTAAGCTCGGCTTTGCATAAAACCTATTCGTGAAAATTTTCAAGTGAGAAACAATGGTTGGAACCAAGTTTGAAATAGAGAAGTTTGATGGCAAGTGTGACTTTGGTCTTTGGAAGAAGAAGATAAGGGCAATTCTCGTGCAACAAAGTGCACGAAGGTCCTTGAAGGAAAATCTGCCCTAAAAAATGATCTATCTGAGAAGGAGAAAGATGAGATCTTGGAGATAGCCTATAACACTTTCATACTCTACCGGGTAGATAACGTTCTATGGCAAATTGACGAAGAGGATACTACAGCAAAGGTTTGGCTAAAACTTGAATATTTGTATATGAAAAAATCATTGTCTAATAAGATTTATCTTAAAGAGCAATTGTTTAGGTTCAAAATGAACCTATCTAAGGCCCTAGAAGATAATTTTGATGATTTTAAAAAGATTATGGTTGACCTTGCTAATGTTGATGAGAAAATTACTAATGAAAACCAGGCCGTTATTATCTTGAACTCCCTATTAGATGATTTCAGAGAAATTAAGTCTGTTATTAAATATGGCAGAGATAGTCTTGACCTGGATGATGTACTTAGGGCTCTCAGATCTAGGAAGCTTGAGATTAGGACTAAGAGAAAAACTGGAAATAATGAGGAGGTTTTGACGGCGAGGGGTAGATCTGAGAAGAGAGGGAAAAAGGGCAAGGGCAAGTCAAGATCAAAGTCAAAATACAAGCAAGTGATGAGATTTTTTCACTGTAAAAAGGATGGTCACTTTAGACATGACTATCCTTATTGGAAGAACAAAAACGAAAAGGGAGTTACGGATAGTGATACAGTTATGGCATCAACATCAGACTATGAAGGTGCATAGGTTTTGACAATGTCAGACATGTGATCTAATAGTGAGTGAATTCTTGATTTAGGTTACACATTCCACATGTGTCCTAAAAGAGAATTTTTTGCTTCTTATCAATCAATTGATAAGAGAAAGGTTCTGATAGGGAATAATATAGCTTGTGATGTAGTGGGAATTGGTTTTATTAAAATTAGAATGTTTGATGGGTTTGTCAAAATCTTGAAGGAAATGAGGCATGTTCCTGGGTTAAAAAGAAACTTGATTTCCTTGGACATATTGGATAAAATTGGTTATGAGTACAAGGCATCGTCTAGGATGTTATGTGTGGCGAAGGGAGCACTTGTTGTCATGAAAGCCAAGATCCATAATGGCTTGCATGTGTTACAAAGAGAGGTCCTAACTGGTGAACAAGTAGTCAGAGAAGTATCTGACAGGTATAAAACAAAGCTTTAGCATCAAAGGCTTGGTCATATCAGTGAGACGGGTTTGAAGGAACAGAGCAGCTAAGGGTTACTGGGCGGTGATCGAGTGGACAACCTTAAGTTTTGTGAGCACTGTGTCTTTAGGAAGCAATGTCGACTACATTTCTCAATAGGTGTTCATATTACAAAGGGTACTCTTGATTATATGTATTCATATCTCTGGGGTCTCGCTAGCAAGTGTTCATATGGTGGTAATAGGTATTTCTTGTCCTTGATTGATGAATATTCTAGGAAGTGAGGATTTACTTGTTGAAACATAAGAACAAAGCTTTTGGAAAATTTAGATAGTGAAAAAAAAGCTTGTAGAAACTCAGACTGGAAAAAAGGTTAAGAAACTTAGGATAGATAATGGGCTTGAGTTTTGTAGCCATGAGTTTGATTCTTATTGTAAAGACCATTGGATTGTAAGGTATAAAACAGTTAGGCATGCCCCCTAAGAAAATGGCTTAGCTGAGAGAATGAACAGATTTTTGGGAGAAAGAGTCAGGTACGTGCTCTTCAATGCAGGACTAGGAAAAGAGTTATGGGCAGAAGCTGTGAGTACAACAACTTATTTAGTTAATAGAAGTCCTTCTATAGCTATTGATTGCAAAACACCCAAGGAGGTATGTTGTGGTAAACTAGCGAGCTATGATAACTTGAGAGTGTTTGACTTCACAACATATGCACACATGAATGATGGGAAGTTTGAGCCTAAAGCATTGAAATATAACTTTGCTGGCTACCCTGAAGATACAAAAGGCTATAGATTATGGTACACAGCTCAGGGACTTTCAAAACCAATCACTAATAGAGATGTTGTCTTCAATGAAGATGAAATTTTAGGATTTACTATACAGCATGGTGGAGTTTCTAGGATAGACAAATCTGAGGCGATTAGTTCAAGGTCATAAATTGTTGGTTTTGAGGTGGAGCTTGTAAGCATTGTTTGTCAGTAAGTAATTGAGGATGCACCTGAGGCTGAGCAGTAACAACCACCATAGCCAGATTAGAGACTAGCAAGGAATAGAGAAAAGAGGCAAATTAGACCTCTAGAAAGGCACAAAGAAAGAAGGCAAATTAAATCTCCATAAAGGTATGGGTACTCTGACTCTGTGGCTTATGCTTTAAATACAGTTGATGTGATTGATGGGAATGAGCCACTTACATACCTTGAGGCCATAAGTTGTGATGAGTCCATCCAATTGAAAGAAGCAATGTTAAAGGATTAATTCTTTGAAGAAGAATAAGACATAGGAGATTGTAGAGAAACCTGAGAAACAGAAGCTTGTTAGTTGTAAATGGATATTCAAATGCAAGAAATGGTTGTCAGGTGAGAAGCCTAGATACAAGGCTAGGGTAGAGGCTAAGGGTTTTACATAGTGTGAGGGAGTTGATTATAATGAGATCTTATTTCCCATGGTGAAACACATGTCAATCAGGGTTCTTCTATCACTTATGACATGTTTTGATATTGAGCTTGAGCAGATGGATGTCAAAACTGCGTTTTTGTATGGTAAGTTAGAAGAAAAGATCTACATGAGCCAACTTGAGGGATTTGAACTTCCAAGTAAAGAATATTGTGTTTGCTTGGTGAAGAAATCATTGTATGGTTTGAAGCAAAGTCCAAGACAATGGTATTTGTGGTTTGATACATTCATAGTGAGTAACTGTTTATCAAAGAGTTCCTATGATAGTTGTGTTTACTATAGAGCGACTATATGTCTGAATATGATCTTCTTGTATGTTTATAATATGCTTAAAACAAACAAGACAATTTCAAAAGTTCAAGACTTGAAAGAGTTGCTACAAATTGAGTTTGATATGAAGGACTTTGGACAGGCCAAAAGGATATTGGGGATGGACATCCACAAAGATAGAGATAAAGGTACACTCTTCTTGTCTCAGAAAAATTATATTGAAAAAGTCTTGCATCTGTTTAACATAAGTAATGCAAAGGCTGTTAGTGTACCATTGGCAGTGCATTTTAGACTCTCATCTGATTAGTGTCTCAAGATAGATCAGGAGAAACTTCAAATGCATAAGATTCCATATGCAAATGTAATAGGAAGTGTCATATACTTGATGGTGTGCACTCATCCAGACATTGCACAAGCTATATCAATTGTCAGCAAATTTTATGGCAAATATGGATAAGGTTTATTGGGAAGTAGTAAAATGGCTGCTGAGATATTTAAAAGGATCAATCAGTAGAGGATTGATGTTTGACAAAATGAAACAAGAAGGAACAGTTTTATAGGGCTTTGTTATGGATTATGTAGGGGATCTCGATAAAAAGAGGTCTTAAATAGGTTATGTTATCAAATTTGGTGGAGGATGTCTTAGTTGGAAAGCTTAGTTGTAATCCATTGTTGCTTTATCAACAATAGAGTCTGAATATATAGCTGTTACTGAAGCTGTAAAGGAAGCCTTGTGGTTAATAGGTAGTTGAACTTGGAGTGTCACAAAAGTCTACGACTGTGTTTTATGATAGTCAAAAGTGCTATACATCAAAACGAAGAATCAAATTTATCATGAACGTACTAAGCAAATTGATGTGAGGTTGCATTTTGTTCATTATGTTGTAGCGAAAGGGCCTATAAAAGTGGAAAAGATTCCTACATCCAGTAGACATGGCTACGAAGGTACCATAGAATTAGTTCTTCTATTGTTTGAATCCATTAAAGGCCTAGGATAAGGTTCCTTGATGATGTTCTATTCAGGGGAGACTACAGTGTGTTATGAAGATGAAGGATTTGACATCCAAGGTGGTGAATTATTAGTTTTGGTGTGCAAATCCTTGAAGAGTTCGACGTCAGATCTGGAGGACTTGCGCTCCTGCATAACACTGGCAGAGATATAGCACTCCTGTACAAGGTTTGTTGCACCGCAGCACAAGGACAGGGACAGGATGCTTCAGCTTTAGGCAGAGACCTTCCGCTCCTATGCAAGGGACATTGCGCTTCTACATAAATGTCGATTACTGTACTGTACACAACTAAGATTTTATTTAAAGGCTGTCTTTTCTATTTTGAGAGGGACTTCTTAAAATTCTCTTGTAGGGCTTCTGGGAAACGTGAGGGCTAAGAAAATAGTGTTTCTTAGTGTAAGAGAGTATTGTAAGTCTTGTGATCTGTTTTCTTCATAGTGAAAATTCTTCTACAGTCTTCCTAGTAGATGTAGGTTCTTTTTAAACCGAATCACTTAAATCTTAATGATGTTGTCTCTTGTTAATTTTTCTTTGTTTGTTGGATTGTTGCAGATTAATATGTCTATTATGCTTGGTATTGTGTGACCATTGGGTGGAATTGGTTGGCAAGTTCTGTGGTTTGACACAACAGTGAGGATACTTATAAACCTAGATTAAATTACAAACACTTATTCATGGATGGATATATTGTAATGCTAAATAGGTCATGGGCATAATAATTATATAAACTATGTTTCGAAATTGTAGAAATAAAGAGCTAAGTGCAATTATATTTATATAGTGGCATTTAATATAATTAATAGAGAACCAAATATGGTTTTTGAGATAACTAAAATATTTTGTATTTGTATTGTAGCTAGTTTCATTGTCGATCCATGCGTGAGTCCTCTTCCAATCTTTATGTAAGCCCTTCCAAGGGTTAGAGATAAAAAAAAGGGAAAATTGAAAAAATGGGCACAATTAGAGGCCCTTGATGAAATTTGGACACATCCTGAAAAATTTTCATGCGATAGACACTTTCTTGATAAAAAGACTCAATTACCCTTACCCTTAAGTAATTGAATTTAGAAACAAAAAAAGAAAGTAAGTAAACGAAACAAAGAAACCAGTCACTCCTTCATACACATCACTGTCCGAAACAACTTCAACAGCTGAAGCTGAGCAAACAAGGTAAGAACAACTTTCTTTAATCTCTCTCTAAATGGCATGAAAATTTCATTAGGTTGTAATGTTTTCTCTATTTATCATTTTGATAACTGTCAAACGTATTATGTAGCTTAATAGGGATATGTATATGAACTAATGTTAGAGATAGTGCCATTTTGAAAAACTTTGCTTGAAATTGGCAATCGTTGTGAGAAAATTTGGTATCGCAGTCGACGAGGGAAGAAGACGAGTTTTGTCGAGCATCATCAAATATCGAGGGGTTGTGTCGGATTGATTCTTGACATGTCGGATGGTCAATTGAGTGTCTAGTGGTTGTGTCGAGTCTAGGATCGAGTGTCGTGTTAGTGCGTTGAGTGGAGTGCCGAATGTGACGAGTGTCAGATGTAAATGTTGTCCAGTTCGTGTGTTGAGTATATGTGTGTCGCGTTAGTCGAGCGTCGGTCATCGTGCATCGCATGTCGAGATGGTTGTCGAGTGTCGAGTGTCGAGAGTTAGGCGTCAAGATTCGTCGAGCGTTTAGGTAGAAATGTTGTTTTTGTGGCTTTTTTAAGCAATTTTGTAATGATTTATTGTCCACGGACTTAGAGGATAAACCTAAAACATGTATCACGAAAATGTCTTTTTGCCTTGCACTCAAGTTCGCACGAATCCATTCAATATAGTCTAAACTTGTCAAGTTTGTGATCACCGCATGGTAGTGCTCATCATATGGTGTCTTTAGCGTGAAGGACAGTCCAAATTCACTTGCCATTTGCTTCAACCTGCAAATACAAGGCCGTTATAGTTAAATAAGATGCAGAAAGGCAAAAAAAAAAAAAAACTCAAACAAGCAACCTGCCAAGACGCTCGACGAAACTCGACAACATAAACCGACAAAACTCCTGTCAGATTCCTCCAACCGACTATATGACTTTGTCAGATGTTGGATTATGAATTCGACACTCGACACTACCTTTCATCCGACATGTCGAGTGTCGGAAACATGATTCGAGACATCGATATGTCAGTTTCTACGTATCCGACACTCGACATGTCGGATGAAAGGTAGTGTCGAGTTAATTCGACACTCGATGTCTTCGAAAATAAACTGATACCGAGTATTGGTTGTGAATCCGACACGACTCGACACGTCAGTGTCGAGTGTCGAGTGGTGTCGACAAAAATCCAACACTCGCCATCATCTACCTCACGACGAAACCAGTCGGTTTCCACAGTTTTCATACACATCAAACTACAAAAATCACATAATAACAATAGATTTATCCCTAAAAACACAGAATAAGTTCACAAATCCGACGGAAACTCAAATCCCTAATTAAGATTCCCTAAAAACTAAATCAAATCCAACGAAACAGAAAACAACGAAATAAATCACAAAAACTACGAAAAAACCGACAAATAAATGTACCTCAGTGTCGATAGGTGCTTTTGTCTGCGTCGTCTTGCTTCTATCCTCAGCGGATGCTTGTGTCGGTTTGCATTTCGAGCGGTGTCGAGGGATTTCGGCAATTTTAAGTGAAGAGGGAAATAAGGTTTTGGGAAAAAATTGAATATATAAGGGTAATTAAGTCTTTTTGTCAAGAAAGTGTCTATGGAATAAAAATTTTTTAGAATGTGTCCAAATTTCATCAAGAGCCCCTAATTATGTCCATTTTTTTAATTTTTCCTAAAAAAACCGTACATGTGTTGTTAACACAAAAGAGCAATAAGAGTTATTATTCATATTAAAAGCACGTGACAACTGTCTAGGGTTTGAGAAGCTCTTGAGTTGTACACAATGCTCTTAGCAGGTCAAAGATGACCGCACATCCTTAGTATATTAACGAAGGACACCATATTTAATTCTGATCATTTACTAATAATAATGCAATTTGAAAACATTCTTTGTAGCAAACATTTTCTTCGAGGCTTACTGAACCCTTTTTTTTTTTAACTTTCTCACACATTCTTAATATCCGAACAGTAACAATCAATCAAAATCATGAAAAATTGTTCACGCATTTGAGGCTGAATATTTTGAGATTCCCATTTGAATTTACTAAAATCAAAAATGAAAACTTAGATCTGCCAAAGAATAAGGACACAATATTTTTACCTTTTTAGTCAACTAATTACAATTTTTTTCATGTGTACTTTGTTATTTTTAGCATAAATTCAAAACTTGAAATCATTATGACATTAAAAACGAAAATAATAAAGGCTAAAATAGAAAATCACGGATTATCTAAACTAGTGGGTGAAAAATGGATGACGTGTTTTGGAAAACACAAAGTGCTTATTAAAGTTTTACCAAAGCCTTGATATCAATTTCTTCATACATTTTTTGACATGTTAATGCTATATATTGATTTTAATTTTAACAATGATGAAACGTTTTTTATTCGTTTAGTATTAGCTAGCTACCATCACCAGTTATAGATCATAACATTTCATATTGTTTAATTCGCATGTATGATCCATTCCCAAAGTTTACTATTTAAGCATTCTCTTAGCCAATACGCTCAAATAAAGCATGTTTTAGGAACCAAAGACTTTCAATATCAAAAGACGCTTTAAGCTGTAATTTTACATTTTTTATGTAGCTAATACAATAATAATCTAATCTTTCTTTTTCGCTTTTCAAAGCAAAGCGAGCCACCAGCATAACACAAAGAAAAAAAAAACCACTAGAAAGCTACAGAAGCCCTAGCGGAATCCTTCATTAGACTCTATGAAGAGGAGCTAATGACATAGATGCTTCGTATGGATGCTTCTTTTATTGTCATTGTCAATAGCTCATGTTGTTGTTGTTGTTGTTGGAGCTGAAGCAGAAGTTATACTGATGGCCGCACAACCAGTTGCATTCTGCATTATTCTCGTAGCATCGTCCATCTTGGTTTTCTTTCTTGCTCAACTATTTATCTGGTGACTTCTTCTCGCAAAGAAACTCATAATGTTTGGTATTTATAGAAAAAAAATAAACGATCAACATGTTAAGCACTTCATACTAATGGTAAAGTGGCAATTAGAAGATTAATGCTTATTTTAGTAAAACATAGGATAAAGACAACATTCGATCAGTTATTTTCATATAAAAAGTGCTTTTGTTAGTATCTCGCATAGCTAATACAAAGATTTTATTTTTGATTCTTATAGTAATTTTTATTTAAAGATTATGCTATTGAATTTATATTTGATTCACGTTTGGAGCTATACGAAAATATTGATATATCTCACTGTAAAAGTTTAATTAGTGAGAGGGGTACACTTGGCGAATGGTTTTGGATAGTATTATATATTTTGTGAACCAAATTTAAGTGAAAAAAGCTTTATTTCTAGTAAATAGTATAGCACATGTAATTAATATGAAAGCACAAAAAATAAGGGATAATGTCATGAAGTATCCCTACCTTTTGGCTTAATATCATGCATATGAACCGTTTACATTTTATCATAAATTTCGTCCCTATGTTTTTAAAAATACATCACAAACCTCCCTTCAGTTAAAATTATCGTTAGATGACATCAGATTTTCATCTATTTTAACTTCTTTTACTAAAATGCCCTTAATAATATAATTAATTAAATAATATAATAATAAAAATAATATAATTAGTTTTGAACCCTAATATCCAAATCTTCATCTCCTTCTCGTCATTTCTCACCATCTCCACTGCCCTCCATTGCCAACCATCTCTTCTGCCATCTTTATTGCTCCCATCTCTTTTGCCATCTTTATCGCTCCTATCTCCTCTGCCATCTCCATTGCCTCCCATCTCCTCTATCATCTCTATCGCCCCTCCTCTGTCATCTCTGACTTTGTAGAAATTGTTGCTGATTTAGTGGCGGCGGCAGTGGTGGTTAGAGGCAAACCAGCCATGGCTACAGCAACTTGCGGTTTTCTAGCTAGGTTCAATGCATATGGTGGTTCCAACTTTGAACAGGTAGCGATTATCCTAAATTTTTTTGGCAATCATGGCTACTTGTGGGTTGGTGAGCACGACTGCATCCAATCGAGATACCATGCACTCAATAAAGAGAAATAAAATTATTATTATTAATTTTTTAAATTTTGATTGCTTTACTGATGGCTAGAGATGTGTTTGCATTATGGTACGATTCTGGATGAGGCAAACACTATTGGTGACTGACTTAATTAGAAGCGAAAACACGACAATCACCACTAGTGCCAATCAATCTAACAACTTCAGCAATGACATGAGTAGCAGTGAGAGCAGCTTCAGCCATGATGGCAGTGGCGGCGGCAACAACTATGGGTGCTTCGATTTGATTTCATTGTGTACTTGTTGGATTGAATGAGCGTGAGAGTAATTGGATCATATGAAGTGTTCGTCCGATTGGTTTGGCTATTTGATGTAGTTGGCAAAGGAAGCTAGCTGACAGAGAAAGAAGCTAGCTGGATTGGTGTTGGTGTTGGTGTTGCAGCGTGGAGGAGAAAGAAGCTAGCTATTTCTGTTTGTTTAGCATAAGAAGATTGTGAGGGGTATTGAGAAAAAGAATTATAGTTGAGGAGAATTGATTTTAGAGGGTTTTCTTTAAAAAAAATTATTGTGAGGGGATATTGGTGCTAATATGGTGGTGGCTTTAGGAAAGAGAGAAGAAAGAGAAAATCTATGCATGCTATAAATTTCTGGGTTTTGTTGGTTTTCTGGGCTTTATTGAGTGTGCTATGTTGCCAGTGGTATTGGGAAAAAGAAAAGAAAGAGAAAGCCAGAGGAAGAAGAGGAACTTGCAGGGAGAAAGAAATTTAATTTTTATGTTATAATAAAAAAGTTAAATGACCATTTAACCCTCTAAAATCAACATATTTACATTTACTTGACAGAATTTTTAACAGAAGGGGTTTTGTGATAATTTTTTAAAAACATAAGGACGAAATTTGTGATAAAATATAAACGGTTCATATGCATGATATTAAGCCAAAAGGTAGGGGTATTCTATGACATTAACCCCAAAAAATAATAACAATAAGATATTAAAAAAATAAATGGAAGGAAACGATTTATGTAAAATTTGCATAAAGAGAAAAAATTGTAGAACTTACTAGAGACTGATCTTGGAATACTTGAAGAATTGAATAAAAGGTTCAATTTTCGGAGAGTACAACTGTTTGTCTAGAGATTTGGCAGAGTAATAAGGTTACTAAATTTTAAAGGTAAAATTAATTCAAACTCCTTGAGGTCTACAAAATAAAGTTTTACCCCTAAAGTTTTATCAAATGATTACTACGTTCTTTCTTCATTATTATCCTAAAGCAGAAAATCTTATTTTATCTTTGCAACAAAATATTAAAAACTGAAATAAGGGGTAAAACAAGAGATTCTCACATATTATATATATCTGTGTGTGTGCCCACGCGCGTGTGTGTGTGTTTGCTCAAAATTTTTTAGAACGGAAGTAACGTCTGAAAAACCCTGTGGGGAGACCATCGCTCAATTTAAAATGGAAATTTTCATTCAAAGAAAACTTGAATGCTTTGAGAGGTATTATTAAAATTTTGGAGCTGTTGATTCTCCAAAGAAAAATTTATCTCTTCCTTTGCTGGAGTATAGTTAAAGGTCATGATCATGAGTTGCTTTGTTTTTTCACTTGGAATTACCTTTGTCTTTGATAAACATGCATGGATTGTTTCCACTTAAGTTTTGCTTTCTATAAAAAAAAATGCCTTTCTTGTATCGAGAAACGTCTAATCCATTATGATTAAGACAAGTTATAAAATTAAAAAATTGTATCGCATGGTGAGTAGCTCTGGCAAAAAGTAAGAGCATTGACATTACGTTAAAAGGTTTTGCAGATATTAGATGACAAATTTAAATTATTATTCTCTAATTTTGAGAGATTTTTCTAATGAGCTTTTAAAGCCATAAGGACTTATTGTATTCTTCAACCAAGAACATGGATCTTAGAAAATAATCTCCCACGAATGCTCGTATTTTTATGTGCTTTTCGGAGGAATTGAAGTATCTTTCTTGAAGTATACAATTTGTAAATGTATATATTTTAAATTATTTCTAGACAGATGTGTGAAAAAATTTCTATTAAACAGATGTTGTAGACAAAATCATTTTAAATAATGCACTTTCATATATATATATATATATATAATCCCTTTTATACATGAAGCTTCTGATAAATAATTTATTTGAAGCCGTAGAAACTTTAATGTCTCATTTACAATTTGCTTTCCGTTATGTGAATGAGTTTTATATGATCTTTTCATAACTTAACTAACAGCCAAACAATTGTTGCCTCTGGGATCTCTAATCAGTATTTTGCTAACACTGATAATGGTTTCTTAAATTAAAGTATTTTCGAATAAAATCTTGATAACTGTTTAGGATGCATATCTAAATCATCCCATGTAGAGGGGGCAATTTTCCCCGGTTGGGCCAGATACTCGTATTTTACCTGCACAGCCCGACCGGGGTATTTCCAGTGATCAGGCTCAGGGACGGAGGCTGCTAAGTACACTCAGGCCCGGATGCAGTGCGAGGGTAGTATTGCTGAGGAAACCCGGTCACCAACCCGCACCCAGAAAGCCCAGCCTTCTATAAGAAAAAATATGCCATTTGCAAGACTCGAACACGTGACCTTAGTTTGGATTTCAACTGTTTACCACTAGGCTACACAACTTTTTTACTTCAATGATTACAAACAATTTTAATTAATGAAGTCCTTTGTATATTTAATTAAAACTAACATCTCCAACAAAGTTACAACTCGAATCTGGGTCACAACACACAACATAAGGACGCTTCACCACTACTGCCAACCGCACACACAAGAGATGTTTAGCTACATTATATTATTTATCCAATTTCAAGGCTTGAAAATTTTTAAAAAAAAAAAGCGGGGAAAATCTGAGGATTTTTTTCGGGTGTCGGTGTTACATTCAAAAACCCGCAATTACCCGCACCCGGAAAACCCTGGAAAAATCCATGGATTTTGCGGGGATTGGGGAAAAGTTTTTTTATCTGGTGCGGGTGCGGAAATGCCAAACCCGCACCTGCACCCGCACCTGGATTTTTCCATCCCTAATCCCATGAGTTATTAGAGAAAATTAAAAACATATTTTGATAAATATGCAAGTGAATTATTAGCAAGACCATTCAATTGATCCAGAGTTTTGTCAAGTATTTGATAATCCAAAGTCATTCAACAAATCGTTATTAAAGATTGAGGACTCCAATTTGGTATTAGTATTTGCACAATATGTGAAGAAGACAACAGTCAACTGGGTAACCCTATTTAGACCATCATAAACGATTAATTTTCCATCACATATATCATATTAAAATAAATAAAATTTTATTTATTTAAACATATTCTCTAATTTCTTTAAAAAAATTAGATGCTATGAAATATATTTTAAGATCAACTTATAACCGAAACAATATTAAAAAAATTTAATGGTTTTTCATTTATTTTTAACAATAAAGCGGTACTCAAAATCTTATCGCAATTAATATTACAATAGTACATAAAAATATGTATTTATTTGACAAAACTTTGAAGTATATTATTGTCACTTATGTAAAATATTAAAATAATTAAAATTTTAAGTTATCCATTTTACATAATTAATTCATATTACATATTTTTTAACTTTGAGAGTGATTAATTATTTAAAAGAAATATAAAAAAGGTTTTATTTTTCCAGTTCATCCAATTAAATAAATTCTAACCATCAAAAATTTAAAGAATAAATTGGATAGTTTTAAAAATTAAGAATATTATTTATAACTTAAGAAGGAGTAAAGTAATCATTTGAATAGTTAATATTAGGTGTAAAGTTATGTGAAAACTAAAGGCAAGGGTGTCAATAGCAAAATATGTTGCAAAAGGAGCGAAATTGCTCTAGCAAAATGTAGAGTCGTGTAGTATATTTGCCTTTGTTTTAGAAAAGGCGTTTGACATAGTTATTGTAAGAATAAATTTAAATAATTTTGAAAAGTATATCCTTAAATAAATATTTTATTTTGGTAAATATTTTGTTAGTTTGATGCATTATTTACAACCTACTTTTAATTTTACAAATACCACAACTGTTGGGCCAAACTGCAATTACCTGAATACTTGGGTCAAACTATAATTATCCAAACAATTGGATAATACTTCAAATACCCAAAAATAAAGGGTAAAAAACAAATATTACAAACTTTAAAGTCCCTAATGAAAGGCCCTTAAACTATGAAGTCTTATATGAGACCTTACACAATATTGGGGGGGTGAAGGAGAATTTCAAATGAGACATTTAAATGAGAAGACTTGGCTTTAATTTATAAGCCCAAGCCTCTCCAACATAATGACTCCCACTCCATGTGGGATCCTTGCACACACATACAAATGGCTAAAAAGCCAAAATCAACAATTCTCCACCTTGGTGATTTAGCCAATCCACCATAAGACTCTTCTTTTTCCCATATTCTCTATCACAGCTGCAATGCCTCTAAATGCACCCAATTGCACAGTCAAACTTGCATAATGTTGATCAAGTCCAAACAATGACTGAATTTGATCGCTGTCACAACCTTAGTCAACATATCTACAAGATTCTCGACAGTCCAAATCTTCTGAAGTAAGATTCTCCCTTCATCAATAATCTCCCGCACAAAATGATATCGAACATCAATATGCTTCGTATGAACATGAAATAATAGATTCGTCACTAAATGGATAGCACTCTGATTGTCAAAATAAAGAGTGATCTTCTTCTGCCCAATTCCCAATTCATCCAATAATCCATGTAACCAAATAGCTTCATTCACAGCCTCTGTCATTGCTATATACTCTGCCTCTATAGTAGACAAAGCCACTGTAAACTGTAAAGTAGACTTCCAACTCACTGGTGCTTTTGCAAGAGTAAACACATAACCGGTTGTTGACCGACGTTTATCCAATTCACCAATATAATCTAACTCAACATAACCAATAGCATACTGATCAAACGTATCATGCCTCTCAAAGACTAAGCCAACATCTACGGTTTTCAACAAATACTGTAGAATCCATTTCGCTGCTTGCTAATGTCCTTTACCAGGATAATGCATGTATCTACTCACAACTCTAACTACATATGAAATGTCCAATCTTGTACACACCATAGCATACATCAAGCTACCAACTATATTAGCATATGGCATAGCAAGAAGCAGAATTTAATTTCTTTGTCTACAGCTGAAGCCGAATATATTACAACAGGGAGTTGTTGTACGCAACTATTATGGATGAAGCAAATGTTGAGTGATTATGGTATTGAACAAAAGCCTATAACTGTGTTTTGTGATAATACTAGTGCCACAAATATTTCCAAAAATCATGTTCAGCATTTTAGAAAAAAATACATTGATATTAGATACCATTTTATAAGGGAACTAGTAGAATCTAAGGTGATACACATTAAGCACATATACACTGATAAACAATTAGCTGACTTATTCACTAAGGCATTGGATACAACAAGGTTTAAAAATCTAAGAAAAGCTTTAGGCATCTGTCAGTTATATGAGTGAACACAGTACACTGTTATGTTTTTCATATCTATAGTATCATAAGGTTCCTTCTAAATTAGCATATTTTGAGTTGTGATGTAAAAATTGTGTGAATAATTAAATACTGGTCTAATAATGAAAATACAGAGAGCGCTACTAGTATATGATGTGTGAAAGCCATCCATTAAGAGTAACTCTATTGTATCTGGGAAATATGGTGAGGTCACCCACTCAAATGAAAAAGGGCTACCTCTATACATGTGTGAAAGCTACTGTATTAATTAGCCAATTCACATTGAGACTAACTTTTGTGTGTGTAAGAAGCATGCTTAAGTTGTCCACTTAATAGATTCAAAATAAAATGTGTGAATTACTCAGCTTAAAAAATTATGCTTTCTTAGAATGAAAAATATGATAATTCAGATATTACTGTTATGATATGGATAACTGTATTCTGTTATGTTTTTCATAACAATGTCCTATGTGCTTATCCTAAAAATTAAGTCACTTGTGTGTCCATGTGTCAAATTATTGCCACATCAGCATCGTTACACTAAGGGGGAGAAGTCTTAATGGCGGGAGTCCTTATTCTATCAGTATTTCTTATTTGAATTTAATTCAAATTTGAATTGAAGTGTTTTGAAGGGAGTTATTAAATAGTTTTTTTTTTGGAAAGGAAAGACATTAATTAATTTTTGATGAAAATAAAAAATTTCTTTAAAATCGGCCTAGTATATATAACAATATTTTTTAGGCTTCTCCTGTTCATATAATCCCTCATCCACAGTTGCTTCCCTGTCCTGCATGTTTGGCTCTCTGTCTCTGTTCTAAAAACTCTTTGCAGTTTCGAAACCCTAGCCATGGCATCTTCAAACTCAACAGCCAGTGCTTCTTCTTCAAGCAACTCCACTTATGATAGTAGCAACAGCAGTCAGTCGCCTCCTATGCAACACAAACAGGCAACAAGAGTAGTTGATCCAGCCATCAACGAGGATGAACAAATACTAGTGAAGAAGATTAAGGACAAAATCAAGCCAAAATGCAACAAATTTCTCACTGCGGCAGTCAAATAGAAGTTTGATGAGATTACTTCACAAAGTAAGCTACATTTGGAAAGGCTAGTGAAACTCTCAGACTTCAACACATATGGTGTCGATGAAATGATTGAGTCCAACTACTAGACTCGAATGGTATCAAATTTTATTCCTCTTGTAAAAACTTTGATTCAAGAATTCTATGCTAACATATCAAGTGCCATTGATGATCCTAAGAGTTTTCATTATCATAAAGTCTACTGTCAGGGGAAGTTTGTGAAATTCTCTCCCAATATCATAAACTCTTTTCTGGACATTCCAATAGGCAGCATGCATTTTGTAGATGAAGAACATAACATGGAAGAAATAATTAAAGAAGTTACTGGTCAAACAGATATCAAGTGGAAACCTAGAGATGGTCTTGTTCAGAAATTTCTTAGGAAGAAATACCGAGTGTTACACAAGATAGCTCAATTTAATTGGCTTCCTTCTACTCATCAAAATCAGATTAGGAAAGATAGAATGAAACTTCTCTTTTGTTTGGGAACTAATAGACAAGTCAATTTTGGACTGTTAGCATATAGAACAATTGTTCAAATTGGTTCCTATCACTCATATTACTATTTGCTTATGTTCCCCTGTTTGATACAAGGCATTCTGGCTCAGAACAACATTCCTGTGAGTTCTAGTGAACAAACTGAAGTTCTATCTAAGTTCATTACCAAGGGATTCCTTCAACGATTGCATGATCAAAATGATCTACCTGTACTTGAGCCTAAACCCACGAGAGTCAGGAAGAATCAATTAAAATTTGTTGAGGAAAAACTTGAATTAATCAATGCTGCTTTGACAGAAATTCTGCGGGATTTAAAGGATATTAAGCATAAGCAATCTATGCTGGAAAATCAGTTTCTCAAATAGCCTCCATCCATAGTAACACATACTATGGCATTTGAACCAGAACTTGAACCTGTGGTTCTAGAAACACCAGTTGCTGATATTCTAGAAACCACTACACCACAATATGAGAAAACAGCTCCAAGTCCATAAAGTCCAGCTTTACAGCCTGCTGTTAAGAAAGACAAAACAGCAGTACAAAAGCTAAAAAAAAATATCAAACAAGGCCTTTGTCAAGGGAAGTATCCAAAAGGGAAAGAAGAAACTAAAAATGGTGAAGAAATCATCTGGTCAGAAGAAGCAAACATCAGAAAAATCTGCTCCCACTTTGCAAGATGAGTCTGATTCAGATGAACCAACAAAAACAGATTCTGGTATGAAAAAGCTTTCACCATCTGTTGAGTACCTGAGTCACCAGTTCCATCTTCACAGCCACCTACTCCAACCATTGAAACAAGTGTAGAAAGAATTGAAAGGGAGATACGCAGAGTTGTTGCTGAAGTTACAGCCACTTCATCGGATACAACTGAAGTTCCTTCAGCACCAGCTCCTTCTGCACAAACAACACCAGTTGTAGCTCCAATAGAACAAGCTCCATCTGATCAGCCAACCTCTAATCCTAAGCGCATGGTTAAACATGTGGCCTATAAATCTATCAAACGCCCTGGTAGCTCAACCTCACCATCTGTCAGAAAGTCTCCCAGACTTGGTTAGATTTTGGCCACTTGTGCTGAAATCAAGGGGGAGAAGATCACATCAAAGGGGAGATCATGAGATAAAGGGGGAGACACAACTTGGCTTTGGCCTGACCTACTTATTTTTATTCTATCTGTTCTGAACTACTTTAATTTGCTGTTCTTTTGTTCTTATTCTCTCTACTTACTAATTCTGTTTTTGTGTTACTTGTTTCTCCAAAAGGAATAAGTAAGAAGTGAGGGGGAGAATGACTTATCTTTTATATGTTGTGTGCCCTTGAATGGTTTGTTGCATTATGATAATCTTCATTAGTGAAGTAACTAAATCAATGATTTTGAGTGCAGCTGAGTTTAGTATACTGATTATTCTACAAACTTTGAGTGTACTAGTGAAACTTCACTTAGTACTCTATTTAGTCATATATCTCGTGACAGTGTGCTGTTATGTGATTCATAACAGCTTTCTGATTATTTATTTGCATGAGTTATTTGTCTGTCTTATGGTTCATAATAACTTTCAGTGATATCTAACTTATTATGTGTTGTTCTTAGAAGCAGTCGAGTGCTTTCATCACAAGTTGCCAAAAAGGGGGAGATTGTTGGTGTTACCGTCATACACATGTTCAAATTTTGGTTAACTTGTGATAAAAGTAATTAAAGTGTTTTATTCCTATTTTACTATTTCTAGATAATTATTATAGGAAGTATTTTGATAATTATCTCTCTTGATCAGGATAATATTTTGTATCCTAATCAAAATAGGAAGATAGTTAATATATCCTTATTACTTTAGGAGATTAACTATAAAGCATTTCCTATTTTGTTTTATATTAATCCTAATGTGATCTTGATTGAGATCCTTACAGGACTTTTAGGAAGATCGTATGAAGATTTCTCAATATATATTGATGTATGCAAAAGTCGGAAGAAAGCATTGAGTGAGAGAGTCTTTGGCGCAAGAGAGATTGTTGATTGTTCATCACGACATTCTATGACTTTATAATTGCAAAGCTTTGACGCCAAGGGATGTCTTTATGTCTTTGATTCATTAAGTCTTTATTTTTATGTATGATAGTTAAAATCGTACATGAGTTGTTGCTTAAGTCTGAGTGAATTAGTAAACACTTGGGATAACTTGAGGGTTGAGTGTTTAAGTAATTCTATGTCCGACATCGGGTGTTATGTGTAACTTAACAATGTTCTGTTAAGTTATTTGTGACAGAGAGTGAGCAGTGTCACTAGTGTTTAGGATCTTTGCAAAGATTTTGTTTGTAAAAGATTAGGTCTGTGCATGAGAGTGAGTCAGCACTATAAAAGGTCCTAAAGATTGTACAAACAAGAACATAGTAAATTGCAGCTCTATAGCTGTCCGTGGACGTAAGTTTTTATAACCGAGCCATGTAAAAATCCTCCTGTGCCGATTTACATTACTGTTTACTGTCTTGTTATTTATAACTGTATACCTCTAGAATTTTCAACTGTGTCTTTTCATTAAACTTGAATTCCCAAAAAAAAAAAAAAGAAGAAAAGAAATGGTATTTAGGAAAATAAAATAGATTGTATATATAAATATTTAAAAAGTGCATATTTCGTAATTAATTAAATTTTTACATATAATATGGGCCTTTAAGGGTTTAATCAAAATATCTGGGGCCTCATTTGAATTTTAGGTTTACTGTGTTAACGATGTAATATATATATATATATATATATATATATATATATATATATTAGTTTGGAGCTTTAATGATGGAATATAAATTTTTGAAGCGTTACTAAAAGATAGGGCCCCGAGGCAATTGCCTCACTTGCCTAGGGGTTGAGCCACGCCTAGATCCCCCTATATTTATAACAATCCTCCCTTGAATTTCATTGATTCAATTGATTGTAATTAACTTTGCTAAGGAAAAACTCTATGGAACAAAAGTCAAAGCAAAGCTAGGGATACAATTGTACAAGAAATTCCAAAATGGTGTTGGATATGCTTAATATTGCCTTATTAAAAATCTTGCAAGGAAAAAATATTCTATTTATTATCGAATATTTTTTCATTATTCACCTAGAAGGAGGGTAGTTCGATCAATTTCAATGATACAAAATTTAGTTGAAAGGAAAAAGTGCACATCTTTCCATAATGCTTCCTTCTATGATCGCTCCCCCTAATCATGGCATACGTACACAATTATCGATTAAATTGGTTGCTTGTTAAGATACTGCATGCCAACACCATATACCAGTTTTTTAAATGTTGATGTTGGTAACGTTTTGGTAAACCATGTATCGTTTTGTCTCCTTTTATCTAACCTCCTCTAACTTAAGTTACACATGCTGAGAGATCTGAAAGTATGAAGCATTTATACGGAATATAACAGGAAATTGTAAAGTAAAATGGCACAGAAGGATTTTACATGGTTAGATTATAAAACCTACGCTCACAAACAGCTTAGAGTTGTAATTCACTAAGTTCTTATTTGTACAATCTTTAAATGTGTTTATAGTACTGACTCACTCTCACACACTGACCTAATCTTTATAAAATAAAATCTACTAAGATCTTAAACTCTAGTGACACTGTTCACAGTGTCACTTTTTATTGTTGATAACTTAACAACACACTGTTAAGTAACACGTAATAATAATGTTTGACACTAATTACATAAATACTAAACTCGCAAGTTTTCCTGAGTGACTATTGATTCAACCAGACTAAACTATCACTCATGCAAGAACACAACCGTTCCTAAAAACAACTCTCACAAAACAAGATCGAAATAGCATTTCGATTGTGCGTTGCAGCTCTCCTCAATATCTTGAAATGTTGAGACAAAAATACACATTCCTCTGTCACCACCACTATGTTCAGTAGCTATATATATTTATAGTGTGCAATCTTATTACCTATATCCTGTAGAATCTCAATCAAACTCAAGTACGATAAAGAACAATAATTTAGGAAGTGATATAAGTAACCTTCTAAATAGAATAGAACACAAATAAATATACTCCTAATTCAACGAAGATACAACAATGATATCCTAAGTTAAAGAGATATTCAATATGAATCAAACGACTTCCTAAAATAAACTTTTAGAAACAGTGAATAGGAAATAATATAACTCAATGTTTTTTATTACATCTTGGTTCAAAATTCTCATATGCATGGCATATGCAAAAGTGTCACACGTTGACACTAACTATCTCTCCCTTTTTGGCAACTTGTAATGAAAACATCAAACTATTTTTGAATAATGATTAACATATAAAGATAAGTCTAATGCAACCGTAAGTAATCATATCACATCTAAATGAAAATGCCATACTAAAAGAAATAACGACTTTTCAGTTGTAAACCACATAACAGAGTAGGGCAGAACAAAAAATGATTAAATGCAAAATAGCTTGCAAGAAAAACTCAGAGCAAATTTGACTAACCTATCAAATACCTTGCAAGTAAAATGATATGCAGTAACATAATCAGAGCTAAGTAAGTAAAAAAAAAAAAAAAAAATAGAACTCATGCAAAATTAACAAAACAAATTAGTCCCTAGCATATGAAAGTAAATAAGTAAAATGCAAAGCAGAATAATAACTACTCCCCCTTAGTTCAAAACAAAATCAGTTCAAAGAGACCCAAGCTAAAAATACATAAACGTCTGCCCCTTGGTTTCAGCACAAGTTCCAAAATGAAAGGAAATAAAAACTGAAAGAAACATAAATAGAGATCAGTTCAATATGGCAAATTACATTCGAGGGGGTGAAAATGGAATGTTGGGTGATCGTTTTCCTCTCCAGCCTTTGTGTTAAAGCGTTTGCCAATTGAGGAGGGAGTTGGCTGCTCAGAAACTACTGGTGTAGCTTACTGGTCTGAAGTGTCAGTTATGGAAGCAGTGATTTCGACCACAATTTGTGTAATCTCTTTGTCCCTCTTCTCAGCACTTGTTTCTACGGGCTGAGACTTATCAGCAAGTTGTTGCAAGTCTGTGAGAGATTCTACAGCAAGTTTGGTAGGGATCTCTTCTGTTTCTGTTGACTCTGGATCATATTCGGGAAAGGGCTCATTATTAGTTGCTGCATCTGGTCTGGTGAATGTTGTGGTGTAGCTGGTTCCTCTTGAGCTGGTTCTTTTGATAAAGATTCATCATGTAGTTCTAGAACTACTTCAACAACTGGCTTCTTCTTCTTGTTAGATTTCTTCTTCATCATTTTGATCTTTTTCTTGCTCTTCATTTTAGTCCCTTTCTTCTTTGCTCCTGTTTTTTGCTTCTTCTTTTCTGCTGCTTTGTTTGCCTCAACAGTAATTTGTTCACCTTAATCCTTCTCTACTACATTCTCCTCTGAAAGCTCTTGCATGACATCTTTTATCTCCATGGGTGGTTGTTCTTCTTCTGTAGCAGATTTGCTACCAATCTTTTTTGCCAATGTAAATTGCTTTGCTTTGATTTCTTTGATGTCATGCACAATGTGAGCTAAAGTTATATTTATCAAAGCCAATTGTTCTTCTACATTGCTCATGGGAATGTTTCTGACCCTTCTTAATTTTGGTTCAGGAGCTAGCAAATCAGATTGGTCATGCAATCTGGTTAAAAAAGCCTTTAGTTATAGGCTTTGACAAAATCTCAGTATTTTCTTTTGGGTTTATTGTGATACACTTTTGAGCTAAAATCCCTTGTATCAGCCAAGAAAACACAAGCAAATGATAATCAAACTTATATTGTGCAATATGAACAATCAATTTATATATCCATAGTCCTAAGTTAATTAACCTATTGTTGGCCAAATTGAACAAGAATTTCACCCTATCTTCCCTAACCTAATTTTGATGTGTGGAAGGGAGCCAGTTGAACTGAGCTAGCTTATGTAGAACTTTATACTTCTTTCTAAGGTATTAATGATCAATACCTTCTTTAGAGTTCCAAACTAAGTCATCTCTACCAGTCATTTCCTCTAGAACTTTATCCATATCAAAGTTATCCTCAACATAATGCAAACTACCAATAGGTATATCAAATAATGTATTGATCACATTATGAGAGTATTTCATAAATTTGCCTCTCTATATTTTTGAGATTATCAATAATGTATTGATCACAATATACCTTATGATAATAAAAGCTTTCCAGATTATCAATAGATTCAGATATATTTGCATAAAATTCTTGAATCAGAGTCTTAATAGGAGGTAGGAAGTTGTTTACCATTTTGGTTCAGTAAATCGATTGCAAAAGTTCACCCAAACCATAGATGTTAAAGTCTGATGCCTCTACTGGTCTTTGAATTTATAATCTTCTCTTTGATGTGTATTTCAAGAAATTTTTCTTCACCTTAATCGTGAGAAATTTGTTAAACCTGGGCTTGATTTTATCCTTCATTCACCCAATAGGTGAAGTCCTATCTTCACCTATTACTGGATCAATCGGGATCTCTGCATGCTGCTGTTATGATTGGGACAAATGAGAGCTGTCATGAATAATGTGATCAGAGCCACTTGAAGAAGATGTTGTACTTGTGGACTTCTCAGATTTAGATGATGAAGCCATTGTTGAGACTTGAGGTGCTTAAGGGTTTCTGGAATAGAAAGATGAACAACACGAGAGAGAGAGAGAAAGTGGAAGGTAGAATTCTAACCGACTTTGGTATAAACTAAATAGCTCTAACTAAGTTTGTGATATACTTGGAAAAAAACTAAGTTTTAATCCAATTCGGTTTCCTATAAAATTTCAAATTTTAATTCCTTTTCCAAAACAAACTCATTAATATCATTGATGAGATAAATTCAAATTTTGATTTTCATTAAAATAAGGAATTTTAATAGACACAGGATTCCTACAACTGAAGTTTCTCCCCCTCAATCCAATAAAGCTGACATGACACTTTAACACATAGATATATAAGAAAGTCAACTTTTAGTTCGGCTTAAACGAAAACATATGATATAAAAAACATAACAGAAAACAATTATAATTAACATAACAACAATATTTGAATATCATATGAGTCATTCTAAAAAAGCATATTTCACTGTTTTCATTTAACATTAGAAAGCTAGTCCATTTCATTGGAAATGTGAAAATTAACACTTTGACGTTTTCACAAAAATTAAGCACTTTGGATTATGAATACAATAGCTTTCAAACAATATGGAGGTAGCCCTTTTTTATTCGAGTGGGTGATCTCAACATATTTCTTAGATATCTTGAGTTTACTCTCAATGATGACTTTTACATATCATATGTTGGTAGCCCTCTCTATATTTTTCATTTTTAACCAGTATCTTAATATTTACATAGCTTACATTACAGCTCACACATGCTTGATTAGAAGAAAAACTTATGATATTACAAATATAAGTAACATAACGTAATGGAATGCTTATTAAAAAAAGAATGACAAATGCTTAAGGCTTTTCTTAGATTCTCAAATCCTGTTGCTCATCCAATGCCTTAGTGAGTAGGTCAGTTAATTGTTTATCAGTGGAAATATGTTCAATGTGTATCACCTTTGACTCTATAAGCTCCCTTATAAAATGACATCTTATATCAATGTGTTTTGTTCTAGAATGCTGAACTGGATTTTTGAAAATATTTATAATACTAGTATTATCACAAAACACGATTATAGGTTTTTATTTAATATCATAATCACTTAGCATTTGCTTCATCCAAAGTAGTTATGTATAACAACTCCTTGCTGCTATATTCAGCTTCTATAGTAGACAAAGAGATGTAATTCTGCTTTTTGCTATGCCAAGATAATAAATTAGTACCAAGATAAAAACATCCTCCTGATGTGCTCTTCTTGTCATCTGCATTCCTTGCCCAATCAGCATCATTAAATCTTGTAAGACAAGCATTTGTATATTTAGAAAACTATATCCCATTATAAGTTTCATGTACATATTTGATGATTCTTTTGGCTACTACGGGATTTGCTTGAAATCTTGCAAAAACTGCCAATGATGCTTCTATACAACTTGTATCAACCTCTTTTCCTACATTGTCTTTTGAAAGTTTCAGGTTAGTACAGATAGGAGTTCTCATTGATTTTGCATTCTCAAGTCCAAATTTCTTTACAAGATTTCTAGCATATTTTGATTAGGATATGAATATCCCATCATTCATCTGCTTAACCTATAAATCAAGAAAGAAATTTAATTGTCCTACCCAGCTCATCTCAAATTCTTCCTGCATCAACTTAACAAACTCATCTGTTTTGTTTTTGTTAGCTAATCCAAAAACAATGTCATCTACATATACTTGAGCAACAATAAAATAACTAGATGCATGTTTGATAAACAAAGTCTTAGCATTGTTGCCTCTAGTATAACCTCTCTTGATCAAATAATTTGTCAACTTTTCATTCCAAGCTCTAGGAGCTTGTTTCAAGCTATATATAGCTTTATGTAATTTATACACAAAATCGGGATGCATAGGATTTTCAAATCCTTTGAACTATTCAACAAAAGCCTATTCATTGAGGTAGCCATTTAAGAAGGTTGTCTTAACATCCATTTGATATAATTTAAAATCAAGCAAGCAAGCCATTGCAAGTAGTAATCTGATTGGTTCAAGTCTAGCTACTGGTGCAAAGGTTTTATCAAAGTCTATGCTTTCTACTTGTGTGTAACCTTGTGCCACTAGTCTAGCTTTATTTCTTACCACTTGACCACTTTCAATAGTTTTGTTTTGAAATATCCATTTAGTTCCAATGACATTTGCATTTTGTGTCCTAGGAACTAATTCTAAAACTTCATTTTTTTTAAACTGATTAAGTTCATCTTGCATAGCTTGAATCCAAACATCCTCTTTTAGAGCTTCTTTTACATTCTTTAGCTTAATTAATGAAACATAACATGCAAATCTTACCTAATTTCTTACCTTGCTCCTAGTTTTCATCATCCCATCTAGACTTCTAATAATTGAGTTGCTTGGATGTGTCTTTTGCATCCAAGAAGGTGGATCTTTTCTTTTAACTTTACTTCTGATTAAGTTTCTGTCCAGATCTATAATGTTAGATATTGTTGTTGTGTCTGATGTAACAATCGTTGTTTCTTCTTTTATAACTGAATCTTCTTTGCTACTTTTGTTGTTTGGTACTGGACTTTTTGTATCTTCTATGAAGCTAGTTATGCTTTCTTTACGAGAATACTTTGTATAATCATCCAAATCATCAAATACTACATTTGCAGACTCCATCATAGACTCAATTCAAAGATTACAGGCTCGAAAACCTCTATTATTCTGTGCATATCCCATAAAGATTCCTTCATCACTTTTTGGATCAAATTTCCTTACCTGCTCTCTGTCATTCAAGACGTAACACCCGCATCCAAAAACATGAAAATATTTCAACTTAGGTTTTTTTTTTCTTTTAAAATCTCATAAAGAGTTTGGTTAGTGCCAGGTCTTAGAAGAACTCTATTTGAAATGTAACAAGTAGTACTTATTACTTTAGCCCATAGTCTTTTGGTCAACTTTTTGCTATCGAGCATCACTCTGGCTATCTCTTAAAGTGGCCGGTTTTTTCTTTCTACAATGCCATTCTATTCAAGTGTTTTTCCATGATACTTGGAAAAGTCAGCATAGCTAACATTTTCAAACTCCTTGCTATGGTCACTCCTTATTCTCACTATCCTGTCAATATTCCTGTTTTGCTCATTTTCAATCTTTACAAAAAGGTTCTTGAAAGCTTCAAAAGTATCATATTTTTCTCTAATAAAAATCAATTTAAGTATATCTAGAGAAATCATCAACACAAATAAACACATATCTCTTACCAAAAATACTTTCAATCTGCATGGGACCCATGAGATCCATGTGAAGTAACTCAAGTATTTTGGATGTGCTAATATATGAGACTGATTTATGTGTACCTATAATTTGTTTTCCCAACCAACATGTTCACAAATTCCAATAATTTTTTCATTAAGTTTAGGAACACCTTTAACAACACCTAACTTAGTTAATTTAACCAAGCCTTTGTAGTTTAAATGTTCTAACTTTTGATGCCATAATTCTAAGTCTAAAATTCTATCATGAAATGTATTTGTTACTAAATAGCAATTATTTGAAGATTTATTTCCTTCCAAAATACATTTGCCAACATTATCTAATACCATGCATTTGTTTTGTGTGAAATTAATAACATACGTGTCATCATATATATGACAACACTAATTAGATTAGCTTTCAAACCATCAACTAACAACACATTTTGAAATTCGGGTAGTCCTTTTGACATTCAAAATGCCTTTACCAATGATCTTAGTCTTTGCTCCATCACATAAGTGACATTTCCCTCACAGCATGATTCAAAATCTTTCAAAAAATATCTATTTCCAGTCATGTGTCTAGAACAACCACTTTCAAAATACCATAAATTGCTAGAAGAATGCTTAAGTGTAGTAAAAGCAATGTTGCAGACTATGCTCTCTTTCTTAACCTATTGTAGTTGTGTCTTGGATGACTGCTTGAACTATTTTTACCTTTTATGCAAAAGACTCAACAATTTAAAACATCTAGGTCTAACATGCCCTCTGACACCAGAAAAATAATATGTTGGAATGAAATTCCTTACCTTTTCAAGATTAGATTTAAAAGAGCTTAAAGGGGAAACAAACACTTCATTGTTTTTGAACTAGGACCTAGCCTTTTTGAGCTAGTTTCAAAATTTTCAGAATTTTTTCCTCATGTTAAAGCTTTCACAAACACTGTTGTTAATGAGGATGCAACATTACCTTCTGAATACCCCAAGCCATGTTTGTTGGAATTGTCTCTTCCAAGACTCGAGCCCTAATCAAGTTTTGCCCACCTAATTCTGAGTTAATCAACACATCTTTTGCTCTCCACTAGTTCTAATGTAATTTTCTCAATATGTGCTGTTTTATCTGTTAAAGCAAGCTTTAGTTCTAAGATGCAATTTTCAGCATAAGATTTTTCACATTTCAACACTTCAATCTCTTTGTTTAAGGGTTTGATTTCTTCTTTCTGACTTAGCCATTCACCATAAAGTGCATTGTAAGTTTCTTTCAGCTCCTTATAGTAATATAGATCATCTTTTGCATTTGAATGTTCATCATCAGTTCTGCATTATTCTGTTGTGCTGGGCATAACATCTTTCCCTTTATCAACTATAGATGCTGTAAATGCAACAAAGTTACTTATGCATTCTTGATCTTCTGAATCTGTTTCTGAATCGTCACTCCAAGTAACTGTCAAGCCTTTGTTCTTCTTTTTGAGATTAGCACATTCAGACTTTTTATGCCCATAAACGGAACACTTATAGCATTAAATTTGTCATTTCTTATCATGTTGCTTTGATTTCTTCTTTTCATTCTCCTTGTCGAATTTTTTGAACTTGTCTTCAATTGAATTTGATGACTTTCCTTGATTATTTTTCCTGAAATTCTTTTTCATGAACTTAACATAATTTTTTGTTAGGAAATCAATCTGTTTTGAATCAGTTTCATCAAACTCATCATTACTTTCATTATTAGATTTTTCAGTTTTAACATTGAATGCAATGCTGTTTCCTTTTTGCTTCCTAGCACTATGATTAATCTCAAAGTTTTGAATAATGCCAATCAGTTCATCAAGCATCATCTCACCAATGCTTTTCACTTTTTGAATGGCAAAAATTTTTGGTTGAAATTTATTAGGAACAGACCTAATAATCTTACTAACAATTTATGCATTAATAAAGGTTTTTCCAAGCATGTATGTGGAATTCGTAATATGACACAACTTTGAATAGAAACAAAAAATTGACTCATCTTCATGCATCATCAGATTCTCAAATTGTGAATTTAATCTCATCAATTTAGATATTTTAACTAAAGCTGTACCTTCATGTCCACAGCTTCTTTGGCCAACGTGCATCTTGAAATTTGCCAAAAATTATTTAAATTCACAGCAGCGAAAATTGTATTAAGTGCCTTTGAGTTCTAGCTTTAACGCCTATATTCCTCATCAATCCATTCTTCCTTAGGTTTTTGTTCTGATACTCCGAATGCATTCAATCTAGTCAGTGGTGTCCAACCTTTAAGCACACTGGTCCATGCCCTATCATCAAGTGACTTGATATACATCATCATCCTCACTTTCTAGTATGAATAATTATTATCATCAGGGACAGGCGGTTGTGCTCTAGATCCTTCATTTCCTACAAACTCCATGCCTCCAAATCAACGTGATCTTTCCTCACTTGTATGTTAGTGAACCTACTCTAATGCCAATTGAGAGATCTGGAAGTATGAAGCAATTATACGAAATATAACAGTAAATTGTAAAGTAAAATGACATAGGAGGATTTTACATGGTTCGGTTATAAAACCTATGTCCATGGACAGCTTAGAGCTACAATTCACTAAGTTGTTGTTTGTACAATCTTTAGGCATGTTTATAGTGTTGACTCACTCTCACATATTGACCTAATCTTTGTAAAACAAAATCCCATCAAGATCTTAAACTCTAGTGGCACTGCTCACTCTATGTTGCTGACAACTTAACAACACACTGTTAAGTAACACATAACAATAATGTCTGACACTGAATTACATAAACACTCAACTCGCTAGTTTTCCTGAGTGCCTACTAATTCAACCAGACTAAACTAACACTCATGCATGAACACAACCATTCATATAAACAACTCTCACAACACAAGATCAAAATAGCATTTCAATTGTGCATTGCAGCTCTCCTCAATATTTTGAAATGCTGAGACAAAAACACACATTCCTCTGTCACCACCACTATGTTCGACAGCTATATATATTTATAGTGTGTAATCTGTTTGCCTATATCCTGTATAATCTTAATTAAACTCAAATAGGATAGAGAACAATAATTTACGAAGTGATATAAGTAATCTCCTAAATAGAATAAGACACAAATAAATATACTCTTTCAACAAAGATATAATAATAATGTCCTAAGTTTAGGAGATATTCAATATAAATCAAAATACTTCCTAAAATAAACTTTTAGAGACAGTAAATAAGAAATAATTTAATTAACACAATGTTTTTATTATAAGTTGGTCCAAAATTCTCATGTACACATGTAAAAGTGTCACATGTTGGCACTAACACATGCTACATTGTCTTCATAGATGATTAAGTGGGAGAAGGTCTTATTTTAAATAAGCCTTACAATCTCTATTGTTGATTCATAGGGATAAACTTATAGCATATCTTGACTTGGGAATTTTGTTCCATGCTCCTTTATAAGGAAATCAGTATGTTGGTGATCTAGATTGAACCTCCTTCCAAGGATAAGATTTCATAAGATGTATTACTACTAGTATTAAGTCCCCAATGAATGTTCTATGTTGGAAAATCTTATGACTAAAAAGAAAAGCTAAAATCTCAATTATTATCTACAATTCATAAAGCAACATATATTGTTAAGAAACTATGACTAAAAAAGTGATGATTGATTATCATGGAGTATAAGACAACTGATCATGGATAATAGTTGAAAATAGTTTCAACTTATTCTAAAGATAATATATGACCCCCAAAAAGGCTTACTATTGATTAGGTAAGGTATCGCCAAAAGAACAAAACTATGTTGATTAGAATGAAACCTTGATATATTATGCTACAAAGCTGATCATGATGATGCGCACTAGCAGGTCCTCACTGAACTTGTACCTTTACTTCTCAATAAGTCTTCGGCTCAAGAGGGATAATGAATACTATGGTAGGTGGGAGAATTCTTGTGAAATAGCCAATTGTTATATATTTGCCTCTATGATCAACATGTTGCAATTATAGCGCATACATATGGCCACTGTAAGGGATATTATGTTAACTTCATAAGTTGTTTAGTGAGATGAAAATTGACATGATTATCTTGAAGGCACAACAACTGGGATTTTGGAAACTCTTTTTAAATATAAAGTTAAACAACCTATAAATTAATCTAATCTAACAATGGATTTCAAAAGTACGGAGTTGGATCAAAGCACATCTAGAAATATAGCCAGCACTAGAATGGTCAGACACTGGCCGATCTACAACATATGAAGGCTTTTTTTTTTGGTGACGATGTGGCATTTGGCTACAAAAGACTATGGATATTTACCTAGATATTCTATGTCTTCTAATATCGAATTCTATGCCATAAATATATCATGCAGATCAACCTAAGACAATCATTTTAAGGCTAGAGGGTCTTGTTGTAGTTGCTCTAGCGATGGTGATTGGAAACTTTAATCCACGACTATTTGAAGACACTTCCAACAAATTTCTGAATGTTTGAATTTTAATTAATAAGTCATTTGAAAATAAATATTCTAATATTTCCTTAATACTCATTAAAACTTATAATATATGGCTTTAAAATTTAATAATGAAATGATAATGTCTATTTTCATAAATTTAATTCAAAAGTTATTCTTAAGAGTTGAATATGAAATACCTATATACTGCTTTTGAAAAACACAATATATATATATATATATATATTTTTTAAAGTTTAGTTTATGAACATCTTTCAACTTTTCTTATAAGCTGATCGATTCTCTAGCATAACAAAACTGATTATTTTTAAAGCAACAACCTGACATTTAGTTTGTTAACTTTGAAAATTTATAACCAAAAAAAAATGTTTTTTAAGTTCTAATTTATTAAGAGCACATTTGTTTGAGCTTTTCTACTAGCTAAAAATCTTTTTTAATGACAAAAGCCTTTTAATTTTTTTTGTGTCGTTTTGATTACCAAGTGAGACTTTTGGAAAAAGGCTCTTTTTGACATTTTTTTAAAAGTTTTGAAATATCAAATATACTCTCGTTTAATTTTAAATATTTTATTTCACTCTTTCCTTTAATAGAACACTATTTCGTTAATTTAATTATAATAAGTGCTTATATATTTATCCCATCAAATAATCAATAACTTTTTAATAAAAGCTATACTTTTGGAAGCTCTACTCTAAAAAGATCTATTGCAATAAGCTTTATTTAGAGAAGTCAAAACAAATAGACCCTAAAATTTTTAGCTCTTTAAGAACAAACACATTTAGAACTTCTACCCGTTCTCTACTATTAGAGTATCCTTGAGGTTTTCAATAAATACGTTCAATCCCGGAGGTTTCAAAACACGAATTACACCTTTTACCTTAAATTCAATTTATGCATAAATGTAAATATAATCTTTTAAATAATTGGACAATCTCACTTTCCAGTTTTTAATATATTGACATTTGATAAAAAAATGTTAAAATTTTATAAAATTCATATATACACACATATTATCTGATAAGTAAAAACTTTATACCTTTTTAAGCTAAAAAAAATTCAAAATTTTATGATTTCAAATGTAGTCCATATTACCAATTATTTTTTATGGCCTAGAGTTATCCAAAAATAATAATTTTACCATGATTATTTGTATACATGTTTTGCTGTAAAAACTCAAAATTTTCATAATTTTATGATTTGTTGATAAATTGATATGATACTTGTTAAAGATAAAATGTTCATTTTTTTTAAAGAGGCATATTAAATATTTTAGACTTTTGCATATAGTGAAGTTATAATTACAAGATATTCTTTTATATTTTTGACATATTAGGAATGTAATTTATTTATGAGAAAATGATAATATCATCCCTAATATTTGCTTTATAATTTCATTTATGAGGTTTTTGAAATAAAAAATACTACCAATAAGATTTGTCCTTATTTACAATTTCTTCCTTGTAATTTCAAAAATAAATAATATTATCCTCGAAATTAATCTTAATGACAATAATATCCCTTAATCTTAATTATCGGTTTATCCCCTAAGGGTTTGGTCAAATGAAAAACACCATGTGTTTTAAAATCTTATTCCCATGTACAAATTAACTATTTTATAAAAGTAATTAAGTTGTAAGATCTTATGGCACTTAAGGCAAATCTATGATGTGTTGTTTACTTTCGTAACCTTAGGGATAAAGTTGTAATTGAGACCAAGCTTTGGCATGATATTGTTTAATTTTGAAATCTCAAAAATAAAATTGTAATTTATATAATTCTTAGGAAATGATATTATTACTTCCCTTTATTTACTACCAACCACCAGATAATTCGTTGTTTAACCATGTAAGTATTTGGCGGCTTGAAACGATTAAAATTTGAATTTACCTTTATTTAAAATTTTATACGGTCCGATATTGAGCCAAATATAATATTATGTTCTATACAATCAAATCTTCTTCTATTCTATTTAATGTAATTTAGTTACAGTTGGCTTATAATATATGATGTAATACGCTATACCAAATGAATCCAAACGTATCCCACGGTGACCTTAAAGGACAATTTATATGATGAATAAAGAATCCTACTCCAAAAAATATATTTTCAAAGACTTTCTAAGTTTTCCCATTGCTAACTTGATTTGGTCCTACAAAAAATAATGTGATCATTGTGATGTCTCATTAAATGTTACACAAAAATTCGTGGAAAGTGCTCTTAGGATATTTTCCATTGGAATGTGTGGAAAGAGTTGTAATGAAGGCCTGAGGCTCTGAGGAAGTTAAGACTAGGAAATTTCAAGAAAGGGAACTTGGGAGTTGATTGGAAGGAACTCTGACTTGGCGTCAACATATACTCCATTCACAATCACAAGCTAATGTCATAGAATTTCAGCTTTTATGGTATGCGAGTAGTAGAACTTGGGTCTTGTGTTTGATTTCTCTCAACAATCTACATTTCTCTTTTCCGCATACAATCCTAATTTCTTTTCCTCTATGGCTTCATCATCAACTTCTTCTTCCGCTACCCTTCAATCTACAATTGATGTTTTCATTAGTTTTAGAGGTGAAGATACCCGTTACAAGTTCACTAGTCATCTTTATTCCGCTTTGTGCAAAAAAGGTGTTGCAGTCTTCATTGAAAAGGATGGACTTAATAGAGGAGATGAAATTTCACCTAGACTTTCAGAAGCAATTGAACAATCAAAGATTTCAGTAATCATCTTCTCCAAAGGTTATGCTTCTTCTAGGTTGTGCTTGGATGAACTTGCCAACATTCTTAAATGTAGGAAATTGAATGAACAAATTGTTAGACCGATTTTCTACCATGTAGACCTAACGGCTATCGAGAATTAGACCCGAAGCTTTAAGGTTGCTTTTGTTGAGCATGAACAACATTTCAGGACGATGATAGCAAGGGATCAAAAGTCAAGGACTACTTTGACTGAAGCAGCTAATGTCACTAGATGGGATTCATTTAAAACTAGGATTTTATTCAATTTTATAATTTGTTCTTAATATACAGTTAGGAAGTTCGATATCTATATACAGAAAAATCACTTAATTTCTTTGATGTCTCTGGCTTAATTTTTCTGATCTATGACTCTTTTTTTGTTTGTTTTTTATATTTTGCCTGTGCTGTGTGTTGCGTAGACCGGAAGCGATACCAACAAAACAATCAAATGCACAACCACAAAATATACTAGATAATTGAATATAATAGCAACTAAAGAGAGTAACCAATCAACCAACAATGCAAAATAGAAAGAACACCAAGATTTAACGAGGTTTAGTATAAATACCTACGTCCTCAGGCGCCGCTGAAGAAACCTTCCACTATCTTCAAAGAGAATTACAAACTTTTGGGCTACAATACAAATATCACAACTATTGGGTCAAACTACAATTACCTCAATAGTTGGGCCAAATTGTAATTATCCAAACAATTGGGTAATACTACAAATACCCAAAAATCAAAGGGAGAAAAAGAAAATATTACAAATTTTAAGGTCCTTAATGAAAGGTCCTTAAAATATGAGGTCTTATATATGAGACCTTACAAATATAGGGGGTGAAGGAGAATTTTCAATGGGACAAATAAGTGAGAAGACTTGGCTTTAATTTATAAGCCCAAGTCTCTCCAACACAAAGACTTCTACACTCCATGTGGGATCTTTGCACACACACAAATGACTAAGAGCCACAATTCTAACAATTCTCTACCTTGGCGATTTAGCCATTCCACCACAAGACTCTTATTTTTCCCATATTCTCTATCACAACTGTAACGCCTCTAAATGCGCCCAATGGCGCAGTCAAACTTGCACAATGTTGATCAAGTTCAGGCAATAACTAAACTTGATTGCTGTCACAACCTTAGTCAACATATCTACGGGATTCTCGGTAGTCTCAATCTTCTGAAGTAAGATTCTTCCTTTATCAATGATCTCCTGCACAAAATGATACCGAACAACAATATACTTTGTACGAACATGGAACACTAGATTCTTCGCTAAGTGGATAGCACTCTGACTGTCAGAATAAAGAGTGATCTTCTTCAGCCCAATTCCCAATTCATCCAGCAATCTCTGTAACCAAATAGCTTCTTTCACAGCCTCTATCATTGCCATATACTCTGCCTCTATAGTAGACAAAGCCATTGTAGACTGTAAAGTAGACTTCCAACTCACTGGTGCTCTTGCAAGAGTAAACACATAACCGGCTGTCGATCGACATTTATCCAAATCACGAGCATAATTAGAATCAACATAACCAATAGCATACTGATCACATGTATCATCCCTATCAAAGACTAAGCCAACATCTACGGTTTTCAACAAATACCGTAGAGTCCATTTCACTGCTTGCCAATGTCCTTTACCAGGATCATGCATATACCTGCTACAACTCCAACTGCATATGAAATGTTAGGTCTTATACACACCATGGCATACATCAGGCTACCAACTGCATTAGCATATAGAACTCGAGACATATACTCTCATTCCTCATCTGTACTGGGAGATAAAGATGCACTGAGCTTCATATGAAGAGAAAGTGGGGTACTTACAGGTTTTGACTGCTCTGTAATGCCAAACCGCTGTAATACCTTCTTCAGATACTGCTTCTGAGTCAAACAAATATTGTCTCTTCCTCTATCTCTGCTAATCTCCATACCTAATATCTTTTGAGCTTCACCCAAATCTTTCATCTCAAACTCTCGATTTAACTGAGTCTTCAACTTTGCAATTTCTTTAACATTCGTCGAAGCTATCAACATATCATCAACATACAAGAGTAGACAAATGAAAGAACCATCACGTGGCCTCTGAAAATACACACAATTATCAAATTTGCTTCTTGTATACCTCTAACCCATCATAAACCGATCAAATCACTTGTACCACTATCTGGGAGATTGCTTCAAACCATAAAGCGATCTTTTCAATTTGCACGCCAAATTTTCCTTACGAGCAACTTTGAATCCCTCTGGCTAAGTTATATAGATTTCCTCTTCCAAGTCATCATGTAAAAATGCAGTTTTTACATCAAGTTGAACTAGTTTCATATTCATCTCGACTGCCGAGGCAAGCAAAATTCTAATGGAAGAATGTTTCACAACTGGAGAAAATACCTCATTGTAGTCAATTCCTTCCTTCTGAGCGTAGCCTTTAGCTACCAACCTTGCCTTGTAGCGGACGTCATTCTTCTCAAGAAATCCATCTTTCTTTGTATATACCCATTTGCAACCAATTGCCTTTTTACCCTTCGATAGTTGAGCTAACTCCCAAGTTTCATTCTTCTGAAGAGACTGCATCTCTTCGCTCATAGCTGTCTTCCACTGATCAACTTCAGAACATCTGACTGTCTCTCTATAAGTGGAAGGAACATCAGCATCTATAATTGGAAGTGCATAGGCCACCATATCAGCAAATCGAGCAGGTCTGCGAATCTCACGTCTTGGCCTATTAATTGCAATATATTCTTGTTGTTGTTGAGGTTCTTGAGTAGAACCTTCACCATAATCTCCCTAATCTCCCTCCGTCATAGGAGTACCATTATCTGTCTCAACAGATCTAACTGGGTATAATGTCGTCGTTTCAAACTCCACCTGCAGCTAAGTATGCTCCACCTGTTGTAGAGTACAATTCACCTTTGTCTGGTTTTCTGATTTCTTCAACATTAAAGACTCAACAAATGTCACATCTTGACTAAATACATTCTTCCTCGAACTAGGACACCAAACACGATATCCTTTTACTCTTGAAGCAAATCCCAAGAAAATCGCTTTCTTGGCTCTAGGATCCAGCTTAGATTCTTTCACATGATAATATGCAGTTGAACTAAAAACATGTAAAGAATCATAATCAGAAACAGGTTGTCCAGACCATACCTTCAATGGAGTTCTATCACCAATAGCAGCTGAAGGTAGACGATTAATGAGATGACACGCATAAGTCACAGCCTCAGCCCAAAATTCCTTGCCCAACCTAGCATTAGACAACATACACCGAACTTTCTCTAGCAATGTCCGGTTCATGCGTTCTGCCACCCTATTCTGCTGTGGTGTACCTCTAACAGTAAAATGACATACAATACCTTCATCTTGACACAATTTCAAAAAACAATCACTGTAATACTCACCATCATTATCTGCTCTGACATGCTTGATCTTCTTGCCAGTTTGTGTCTCAATCATTTGTTTCCATTTAAGGAAAGCACCAAGTACATCATCTTTTTGTTTCAAACTATACACCCAAGTTCTTCTGGAAAAGTCATCAACAAAAGTAACAAAAAAGTGCCTACCTCCCATCGAAGCGGTTTTAGTAGGTCTCCACACATCTGAGTGAACATAATCAAGAATACCCTTGGTATTATGAATAGCGGTGTCAAATTTCACTCTCTTCTGCTTTCCTAGAACACAATGCTCACAAAAATCCATCTTGCAGGTCTTTGCACCTTTCAATAAGCCTCGCTTCACCAAACTGAATAAGGCTTTCTCACTTGCATGTCCCAATCGCATATGCCACAGTCTTGTGATCTGTGAATCTATATCATTATCAGAAACCATAGCCGCTGATCCAATAACCGTATTACCATTATAGTAATACAAGTTGTTCCTCTTAGTGCATTTCAATACCACAAGAGCGCCTGAAGCGACCCTCAGAATACCATCTTGAATAGATATCCCACAGCCTTTAGATTCTAAGGCTCCCAAAGGAATGAGATTCTTCTTCAACTTTGGTACATACCGAACATCTGTCAAAACTTTAGTCAGTCCATCATGATTCCTCAATCGGATCGAACCTATCCCAGCAGTATGGCAAATATCATCATTGCCCATATACACAACTCTACCATCAAGCTCTTCAAATTGAAAGAACCATTCCCTATGTGGACACATATGATAAGTACAACCCGAATCCATAATCCACTAATCAGAACCAGAAGTGGATGGATGACCAACTAGACATATATTTGAATCACTATCATCCTCACGTTGAAAAACACATGCATCAGAAAGCCTTGCCCTTATCTTTCTTTTTCAACTTAGGACAATCTTTCTTCCAATGCCCTTTCTCACGACAAAAGGCACACTCATCTTTTCCTAATCTATCCCTCGACCAAGATTTTCTCCTTTTTCCTGGTTTCCTATTTTGACTACGCCCTTTACTGTCAATGCATCTACTGACTCATCCCTATGTTCCCTTTGATATTTCTTACGAATTTCATAATTCAACAAAGCATAACAAACTTCTTCAAAAGACAGTTTATCTTTTCCATGGATAAGAGTAATGCACAAATGGTCTAATTCATTCGGAAGTGAGCCAATCAATAACATAGCCTTAGTTTCATCTTTGAAGGTTTTATCTAAGTTTAACAAATCAGCAATTAACTTATTAAACTTATCAATATGAGAACTGATGCTCGTACCTGGTTTCAACTGAAGATGGAACAATCTCTTCAAAAGATACAACCGATTCTCATTGCTTTTCTTCATATATTTGTTTTCCAATGCCTTCCACAGTTTGCTTGCAGATGTCTCTTTTGTGAACGGATACTTTTGTTCACTACACAAGCAAGAGTGAATCAACCCACAAGCTTTTATATTCAGCCTGTCCCAATCTCTTGCACTGAGATCTTCTGGTTTTGTTTCTTTCAGAACAATATCCAAATCTTGCTGATACAACCCGTCCAACACCTCACTCTGCCATAAGCTGAAATTATTTCGACCATCAAGTTTTTCAACATCTATTTTTGCATTTGTCACAGTCACTGTCTTCTCTGGAACAGTTGACGATGAAGCCATCACTGCCTCTCACAAATAAGCCTGATACATAAATCACTAAGCTCCAAACAAACTATTATATTGAATAACTAGCAATCCAAACTCAACAGCCCAGAATAGTAGTAAGTGCTTCAATGAAATAGCCACTCACTACCTACAACCTTAAGCTTTGATACCAATTGTTACGTAGACCAGAAGCGATACCAACAAAACAATCAAACGCACAACCACAAAATATGCTAGATAATTGAATATAATAGCAACTAAAGAGAGTAACCAATCAACCAACAATGAAAAATAGAAAGAACACCAAGATTTCATGAGGTTCAGTATAAATACCTACGTCCTCGGGCGCCGCTGAAGAAACCTTCCACTATCTTCAAAGAGAATTATAAACTTTTGGGCTACAATGCAAATACCACAACTATTGGGCCAAACTGTAATTATCCAAAAAATTGGGTAATACTACAAATACCCAAAAATCAAAGGAGAAAAAAGAAAATATTACAAACTTTAAGGTCCTTAATGAAAGGCCTTTAAACTATGAGGTCTTATATATGAGACCTTATAAATATAGGGGGTGAAGGAGAATTTTTAATGGGACAAATAAGTGAGAAAACTTGACTTTAATTTATAAACCCAAGTCTCTCCAACACAAAGACTCCCACTCCATGTGGGATCCTTGCACACACACAAATGGCTAAAGAGCCACAATTCTAACACTATGGCCTTTGAAACTTACCATTTTTATTAACAATTAATTGGGAGGCCTGAATCCATACTTGTAGACGAAATAGTCCGAGATATTTTGAAGAAATTGTGTGATGAATTACCCTCAAGTTATTGTGAAGGGCTTGTTGGAATAGGTGCACGACTTGAGAAAATTAAATCATTATTATGCTTTGGTTTGTCTGATTTTCGAGTTGTTGGAATTTAGGCTATGGGTGGTATAGGTAAAACAACCATTGCTAAAGCAATTTATCAACAATTTTCTAATCAGTTTGAAGGCTCATGCTTCATTGAAAATGTAAAGGAACAATCAAGAAGTGGTGGGTTACTTTATTTATGCAAGGAAGCTATTTCTAGCATTTTGGGAGAAAGAAATCTTAATGTTGGTACTTCTAATTTAATACCTCAATTCATCAAGCATAGGCTCCAAAGCAAAATGCTTTTCATTTTTTTGGACTATGCCAATGATTCAGAACAATTGCATATTTTAACAGGAGGGCTTGATAAATTCAATCCAGTGAGCAAGGTTATTATAACCACTAAAGACAAGCAAGTGCTTTATAATTCTGGAGTGGAGAAAATATGCAGACTTGATGGATTAAATTATCATGAAGCTCTTCAGCTCTTTTGTAGTTATTCATTTAAATGCAATGTTCTTTCTAAATACTTTTGGAGCTCTCAGACAATATAGTAGATTATGCCCAAGACAACCCATTAGCTATTAAAGTATTGGGTTCCTCACTATATCAAAAGAGTACACAGAATTAGGAAAGTGCGTTGAAAAAATAAAAAAAGATTCCCAATAATAAAATTTATGATGTGTTGAAAGTTAGCTCTGATGGACTTGATGATCATGAAGTGCAAGACATATTTCTTGACATTGCCTTTTTCTTTAAAGGAGAGAATAGAGGTCATGTAAAAAAAAATATTGGATGACTGTTATTATTCTGCACATATTGCACTAGAAGTCCTAATTGAAAAGTCACTCATAACATTATCAAGAAGTAATAACGTAGAAATGCATGATTTGCTTCAAGAAATGGATTGGGAAATTGTTCGTAACAAATCTCCAACCGAGCCAAGCAAACGTAGCAGATTGTGCAATCCTGATGATGTCTTCCATGTACTGAAGGCAAATACTATAAGACCCAAATGATCAACTTTGATTTATTTTCTCATAACTACTATAAAAATTGAACCCGAATAGATTTCAATTTACTGAAGTAGAATTTATTTAAATTTTAGGGGGACTTTTAGTGCATGATGCTAACTATTCTTTTGCTTTGGTCTACAAGGAACTAATGCCGTTAAAGGCTTGCTCCTAGATATGTCTATAATCCCAAAATTGGATTCAAGTCCTAACGCTTTTGCAAATATGTGTAATCTTCAACTTCTTAAATTCTATGCAAGTCAACCTTTAATATGCTTTGCAAAAACCTCGACAATGTATCTTTCCCAACACCTAAATTATCTTTTTGATAAGTTGAGATATCTTTATTGGATTGGATATCCTTTGAAAACATTACCGACAAAATTTAGTCTAGAGAACCTTGTTAAACTTGAATTACCGTATAACAATCTCGAGCAACTTTGGGTACCAAAACAAGTATAATTTATTTTCTTAATGTATATTTGATTCTTTAAGTGTAGTTATCATGGTTAGCTTGTACTAATCTATCATATTCAATAATTTATTTTTTACTACAGCACGCTTCCAAAGTTGAAACTGAAGTTGACTGATCTTCAGCACTCCTAATGCTTAACGTGTATCCCGGACCTCTCAAATGCCAAAGACCTAGAGGTTATGGACCTTACATGTTGATATTTCTTCATCCATCCAATGTCTTGACAACCTTTGCATTTTAAATTTGTTTGGCTGTGAAAGTCTCAGGAGCTTTTCTAGCTCCATTCATTGCAAATCTCTTATATTTCTTGAGCTCTCTGATTGCATAAATCTCACAAAGTTTTCACAGATTCCAGGGTGTATTAAACAATTAAGTTTACGTAGGACCACAACAAAAGAAGTTCCATCATCTATCGAATGTCTTAAGAACTTGCAATATCTATCTCTAAGCGGCCGCAAAGATCTTAGGAGCTTTCCAAGTAACATTCATCTAAGATCTCTTGAACATCTTGATCTTTCCCACTGCATTAATCTCACAAAGTTTCGGCAGATCTCAGGAAATATAATTTATTTAAATTTGAGAGAGACTGCAATAGAAGAAGTCCCCTCATCAATATCATGTTTACCTCATTTGGTTACATTATTTATGGCGAATTGCACAAGGCTCAAGTGTCTTTCAACCAGTATTTGTATGTTAAAGTCTCTTGGATGTTTGAATCTTTCATACTGCTCAACACTTGAGAGTTTTCCAGAAATCTTCGAGGAAATGGAATCTTTGAAATTTCTCCTATTAAATGGGGAAACAACAATTAAAAAGCTTGCATCTTCAATTGAAAATCTGAATAGGCTTGTCAGATTGGAATTAACAAATTGTAAAAATCTTGAGACTTTTCCAGTAAGCATTTGTAAATTGACATCTCTAAAAATGATTGATGCTTTTGGTTGCTCAAAGCTTGACAAATTGCAAGAAAACTTGGTAAATTTATTATATTTGGGTGAACTTGAAGCAAGTAGAACTGTCTTATACCATCTTCTATCAATTTTTGGAAGCAAATTAGTCGTTTGAAGTTAGCTTTCTACAATCTAACCGAAATCTGTGAAGATCTTTGTTCTGTATCCTTAATGAAATATTTAGGTCTAAGAGGAAACAATTTTGAGAGTCTACTTGCAAGCATTAAGCAACTTCCTCAGCTGGAATACCTTTTTCTAAGCAACTGCAATATGCTTCAGTCATTACCTGATCTTCCATTGCATTTACAATATTTGCAAGAACTCCAATCATACCGGAGCTTCCATTGCATCTAAATACTGTAGATGTATTCATGTTGCTACTCAAAAAAGTATCTGATTACCATGACCTAGCAAAGGAAAAATTAAGTATGTTTGAAGACTGTGAAGAGGTGATTCAACTGAATCTGAATGTAAACAACATTTCAGATTCGATAGACAAGAAGCTAATGGTTTCAATGATGGTAACTGGACCGCCGAGTCATCAGGTTACTCCCTCTCTTTCTCCTTTCCTCTCTCCTACAGATATTAGAAATTATTAATTAGTTTCTTATTGCAGGTCACACATGAAGTCCCTGCAATCAAATTTTGTTTACCTGGAAGTAAAATTCCTGATTGGTTTGACTATCAAAGTTTAGGATCTCAGTTAACTTTTGAGCCACCTCAGCTGAATATTCTTAATGGATGCTTTATTGGATTTGCTCTTTGTGTTGTTATTGAATATAATGGGATTTATTATGATGACGATCTTCATGTCCGTTGTGATTACCATGTTGAAAGTAGTGATGGTGAAAGCTTTGGCACTAATTTTGAGTTTTTTACTGCTCGCCCCCACAAAGTGTCTGACCTTTTAATTGAGTCAGCTCACATCTTAATAGGGTAAGAACCCTGTACTGATGAAAGAAAACTTGAGGGTGATCTTATAGTTGCCTCATTTCAGTTCAAACTGAGTACTACAAAATGCAACGTGAAATAATGTGGGGCCTGTCCTTTATATGTAGATCCCGAAGAATGTCTTAAAATTGCTATCCAGGAAAGCCAAGACTTTAGAGAAATTTTAACTCATACAAACACATTGGATAGCAGAAGTGACACACTAGAGGAAATAGAAGTTGAAACACATCCTGAGAGAATATGCCGAAACCAAATCAACACTTCTTCAACAACATAGTTACTCTCTTCTAAAGAATGTGGCTTATCGATGTTCTCATGCTGGAATTTCATTATAAGTTTCATTTAGTGGGCATAACAGTGCTTTTTTATCTGTTAGAGCTTCTATTTTTTCTCTGTCAAGATGGTAATTTGTCTTTCATATTCTTAATACTTATTGCTGATGTAGGATGATATATATACTATATGTAAAATGATGATATTAGCAAAAAAAATTTGGCATTATTTTTCCATTACCATATTTTATTATTCCATGCTTAGTTATAGTTAAACACATATCGTTTCTGTTAACTTCCTTACTTTGATATAGATATTGATTTCCACTTGAATAGTGTCAAATATATGATCATTGGCTTGATTGGTCTAGCTAGTCACTGTTGGAACCCTGTTTATGCATGGTTCGCCTTGCAGGTCTATTTCTAATAGTGCTTATATGTTTGCTCGAATATAGAGTAATTCAGAGTATTTAGCATTTGAAGTTTTAGACAAGATAACTCAGTGCTTTCAAGGAAAAAAAAAGTCTACCTGGTTAGATTCAGCTTATTCTTGAAATAAACAGCTGGCACACACTTATTTCCAAAAAGATCAGTACACCAAGCATTACATTTACATTTATTGGATTTGTTTCATGGGGAAATTCTTTGTTGTCTTTTATTATTCTTCTGTTTTACAATAATAATTAATGAGCTATATAGTAATCTAATTATTTATTGTTTTCACTAATCCAGTCATCTGCCCCTTTCTCAAGGTGCTCGACATATGTTGAACTTCTAGGTTTACATACTTGGGTTTGATATTGCATTGGCCCACCTCTTTTTTGTTTGTTGCAGCTACCACTTGTGGGAGTAATTTTACATCATTTTGTTTCTCCAGATATTCTGTATTTATTGATCAAGTTATACCTAATACCTTTTTAAAAATTGTGTTCCATTGCCTTGGATATTTGAGGTTGTTTAGGTTATCAATGTGACTTTGAAATGTATACATTACAAGAATTTCGGCCTTCTGTGTCACTATCCTTTGTGAATTATATGTCGATTTTTAAAAGAAATGTCACATTTGCAAAGTCAAACCCGCTCTTTCATTTATATATCACTTTCCCATTTTGCCTCAAACTACACGAAATGCCACTGATATAAATTCTCCCACTTCACCGATTTTGGTTGATCTAGCTGCCTCTCATCTCATCACTCCCTCTCGTCTCTTCAACTCACATCTGTTTTATCTTATCAGAAATCCTAGAAATCTTTCATCTTTGAAATCTCTAAAAATCTTCAAATTCTTTCTCTCTCGTTCGTCTTGTCTCATCTCTAAAATTTCGATTGCATCTCATCGTTGTTTCACCTGTTGTTGTCGTGGCTTTAAACAAGTTTTCAGGCAGTAGGTGGGTTTCTACGGGGCAAAATTTATCTTTTAGTATGGTGCAACATTTAGTAGGTGGGTTATGCAATTTTTTTGCTTAGAGGTTTATGTGATTGTTATTGCATGAAATACTCTTTCTTTTTTTTTTTTTTTTGGTTTCAATTTTGTGATATATATATATATATGTTTATTTTTTGGTGGTACGTAGTTGAGAAAATTCTTTATAATTTTGGCATCCAGATTCCTCAGGCATCCAGATTCCTCAGTTATTTTCCCTCCTAAACCTGTATTTCAATTCCCCAAAACGTTCTTCAACGGCATCCAGATTCCTCAGGCAAAGTCCATTCATGTGGCTTTCCTTCAAAATCGTCCTTCTTCTTCGGTGATTATGATGGCAAAGAGAGAAGAAGAACTAAAGGAAATCAGAGCCAAAACCACCGAAGAAATCAACGAAGAAGTCGTTGATTTAAAGGGTGAGCTCTTCATGCTCCACCTCCAGAAATCCGCCCGCAATGAGTTCAAGTCCAGCGAGTTTCGCCGAATGCACAAAAGGGTTCTCACTCACACTTTCCATTATCCATTACTTTTACAATCATAAAATTGTTCTTTTTCTTTCTGGGTTTATTTTCATTGTTTGTTTGATTGTTTGGTTCACTGTCACTATCACCTTTTTTTCTAAAGATTAACACCAGATTGAATTAGAGATATCAACTCCAAAAAGTTTAATGAAACCCTTGCCATTGTAGCAGATTCTTCAGTTATGGCCAATGTGCCGTTGGATTGGATTTGACTGGCCCTTCCTTATTTTATTAATAAATAACTTCCAACCAACCAAGGGTTTGTTGGAAAGAAAAGGGAGAATTTAAAAGATTATTTGTTGATTTTTTTTTCATTTTTAGCCGTTGTTTTGGACTCGTTGATTCTTATTGTTTGAGACAAACGTTCAAATGTTTTCATATTATAGCTCTGTTCCCTCTTTTTTGGTGTAATTCATTAGCGAAACAAACTAAAAGAGGATATTTCTTGACATCATTTCTTTGATCTGTTAATTTCTAGTTATTGCCGTTGTTGCTTTGTGTGTATTGTGTTTATTGATGTTATTGCTATGGTATGTATTTATTGTGCTTAATTTACTGTATGAGTCAATGTAAGTGCGTGTTACAGCTTTGCTAAGAAGTAGAGGAAGGTACAAGTAAGAGTTTGTTCTTTTGAGTCACAGCTGTCTTAAAGTTTACTGTGGAAGTACTAATTTTGTTGTGCTTTGTGTGATGTTGTTGATGCTGTAGAGTGTTATTTTTGTGTTGAGACATCGAGAAGTGAAGGAGCATATAGGTTACAGCTGGGGTTATCACGTTACTCTTCTATACCTGAAAACATCTACTGAAAAGGGCATCTTATGTATCTTTGTCTTTACCTTATAGGGTGTACAAGCTGACAGAATGGAAGTTGATCTCTCTTCTGAGGAGACTAAAAGTTCTCCAAGTTGGAAGCAGGAGTTACAGAGTGAAGAATCTCATGCATTACTGAAGCAGTAGAAGTATCCGTACAATGTAACGGAACATGTTCTTCGAAAAAATCAACCCATGATTATATTAAATGTAATGCATGAAAAGAACCCCCTTTTACTGGCTGAGGATCTGAGTGGTACTTCTAAAATGGAACAAACATGCTTGCAAGCTCTGACCATGCGTGCATTCCCTGCCGGCCTTCTTATAGAAATAACTATTGATAGCTTGGAGGATGAGGAGCAAGAGGCTGGCTTGTCAAATAGCAAGGGTAGTACAACTCCAGTTTCAACTGTGAAAAGTATACCAGAATCAGATTTGCCGACAATTGTAAGTGGCTTTTTTTGGTTTTTCTATATATATATATATATATATATATAATATTGGAAACATCACAGGCAATTTTGTGGATAACTTCTCATCTAAAAATTTTTGAAGTCATTAATACACTATTTTATACTTGAAGGAGCAAAGCAATTTTCTGAGACATCATGTTTTTACCCTGATATTTAATGTGACAGTGATGTTTGGAAGCTAATGTAAAGCTGTGGATTTTTTAGGTCTCTGTTATTCAGTCATGCTCAATTGGTATCAATAAGGTTGTAGAGTCTTTACAACAAAAGTTCCCTGCCACTCCAAAGTCTCAATTGAGAAATAAAGTACGTGAGATATCATATTTTACGTATAATCGTTGGCAGGTTAGTTCTGTACTTCCCAGCTTTGATCGATCATACATTCTTGTGCTTTATTTTTACATTTGACATGCACATTTGAGGCATCAAACTTAGACATTTGGGCCATTGCTTTGGTTTGAAAGTTTAAAGCCCGAAGCCTGAGTTGCCCACATAATTTTTCCTTAACAATTTTGGTTATGTGTTGCTTATTAAAGCCACTTTGTTTCTGGAATATTCTTATGTTTGTAGCATTTAGACCCACATAATTTCTTTTGTCAGGACTTGGCTTTGCTTTGTCAGTTTGCACTTACATCAATGAAGAAATAGATCATGCAGCAATCCCAGCGAATGCTATTGTACAAGTTAAAGAGGCAGACATTGTCTTGTTGGCGATCCATTTGATTGTTACATTCACTCAATTTATTTTGACATATTTCGGAGTGAAAAGCACTATTGTATCGTCCGTGTCACTTTCCAGTTGTGTTATAATTCTCCTTGAGCGTACACTCCCAAAGAATAGGGACTATACTTCACTAAGAATAGGTTATTTTTTTAGTATTAGGCAATGGTTGAATTCTGTGCTTGATGTTAGCTCGGTAAGTCTCTTTATGTCGCAATTGACTCTCATATAATCTTAATATTTGCTTATAATTGCTAGATTTTTATTGATGGCCGGTCTAATGTATCTGGCTTGTTCTTAGCTGCTGGGCAAGAGCATTCTGAACAAGCCATTGGAGTTTTCAATGATCTCCAAGATATAGTTACACCCAAGAGCATTGGTATATCATCCGCATCTGAAGTTCCTGCAGCTATAGAGAGCCAAAGTGTTTTGGTGAGTTGCTTTGCGTTTGGATATATATATATATTTCTCTTTTCTACTTTCTTAACAAATACATTATCATTACAAAATTTATAACCAAATACACGTTTATCACTGATTGTTTACCTTAAGAAATGGATGAAGAAATTTCTACTTCCATTTTAGTACAGAAATTTTTAAAACTTAATTAAACTCAATCTAAGGCACTGGTTGAAATGGCCCATGGACTTTTAAATTAAATACAAGCTTGGCCCAAATGAGTGTTATATAGCAACCCAACCCATTAGATCAACCCAGCCCATTTCCTATAATTATTTCTTTCATTTTATTCACAATTAAATGGGAAATAATTAGAGAAGGGGAGAAGGAGACGGGGAAGCAAAGAGAGAAAAGAAGGAAGAGGATTTTGGGGCTGTTGAAGAAGAAAAACAGGTAATTTTCATAATTTCAAGGCAATATTAAGTTATTTTTGTATTTTTCATATAAGATGATTGAAATATAAGGAGATCTTTGGATGTTTTAGAATTTTTAGAGAGAGAGGATAGAGAGAGAAGGAAGAAGAATGATGAAATTGGAAGTATTATTGAAGGTATTACACACTCTTCTTCATTTTTATGGAATTTGTTTTAAGGAATTTTAAGTTTTGATGATAATTATGGAAATTTAGGGTTCTGTGACCAGTAGCAATTTCGAAACTTTTTGCAATTTATTGGCTTTGAATCTGATTCTAAACTTTAGATATGTTAAAATAGACATCATAAGGATTTGTTTAAAGTTGGATTCACTGAAAAATGTTGAGTATGCAATTTATTATGAATTTTCGAAGTTTACTGTTTACTACTGGAAATCCAGTTTTTCTACAGGAAATACATTTTGAGTAAGTTTTTTGAAGTATCTAGAAGTCTTCAAAAATTATGAAATTTGGGATACAAGTTTATATATATGTCTAGTTTAATTTTGGAGAGTTTTGTGATTTTATGAATTTATTTCGAATTATCATGTATTTTGGAATAGGGAGAGGTCAGTTCTAGAAATTTATTTACAGAATTTTTGTATCTGGAAATATGAATATTTTGAGGTACCTAACGAACTTAGAATGCTATGAAATTTTATATGGTATTAGATATTATGTGTAGAAGGTAAGTATAACATTTTAGACCATTATGACAAGTCAGTTATTTATTAAAAAATCAAAGAATAAGAACTGCTCTGTATAAGAAGAGTAGAAATACAATTAATTAGGATTGATTGGATTAAGATATGAAGTTGGATATTGAGAATTTTAAATATTCAAGTTGATTACTAATTGAATATGATGTGATAAGCTCTTTTATGATGTTAGGATAAGGAAGGATTAATTCTTGTTGAGGAATGTGGCCTGATAGGAGGAATGTTGATTTTGGAATCAAATCCGAGCTAACCGAGTTGTGCAACCCAATTAGTGAATGGATTATGTTTTGAGAATTTCATATTATTTTAAAGTGTATTAAATTTATGGTTTTTCATATGATTTAAGTTATTAGTTTAATTAATTGAGTTATATTAAAGGTTTTTAGAATAAATAATGATGATTTATGTATTTTCGGAATAAGAGTGTGTAAAGTATTAGATTTTGGATAGAAGAGATGGTTATGGATGGTGCTAGTAGATTAGTTTTTGAATATATAGCAATTGTTGTTTCGATAAATTTGATTACAAGAGAAAAATAAATTTAAAGTGAAAGTTGTAGAATGAATATATATATTAAGAAGAAGTTTTTGTTTATAATTTGAAAAGAGACAATTTATAATTAAATGAATTAGTATAGAAAATTGAGGTATTGGGTTATTTTTTTTAAATAAATACATATGTTGAAGAAATGGTGATTTTGGTTAACAAACTGATAAGTGATTGTATATTCAAAATAATATAGCAAATTAAAAAGAAAAAGTTTTGGATAGTAGAATTTAAATTCTACAGGGGTGACAATACAAAATTTTAAAAATGCCCAAGCAGGGGCTGAATTACAAATTTAGAAAGCTGTTCCAGAAATTGTGGGACCAGAATGCAGAATTATGAAAAATTTAGAATAATAAAAAAGATTTGAGTTAAAGTATGATGTACGAGGTTTTGAGATAGAAATATAAATTATGATTTATAGTGAGATGAAAAGTATTTTATTTTATTTTAGAAAGTTTTAGAAAGAGTAGAAGATTTATTTTCTGGATAATTAGAAATATGTTTTAGTATTTACTTTGTTATGTTTATTTAGTATTTTATAGAATTATCGAGAATTTTAGCAAATTTAGAAGAATTCAAGTTAGTTTTTATAGTATTTCTTGAGGGTAGATAGACCCATTTATTATACGTATTTTTAATTATTAAAATATTTCAATGCTAGTTTCAAATTGGTTGCAGACATGAATTTTAGTTTTAAAAATTAGTTTTGAACACAGATATAATATTTAGAAAGAAAAATCAAATTTTATATTTGAAGTACATTTTAGTTTTTTCAGAAAGTTATATTTTGTAAATTTAGAGAAAGTGTGAAAGCATTGATATTTAAAGTTTTCATAGTCATTAGACTCACGGATTTCTTAAAGTATTTAGAAATGTCATTTTAAATGTTGTCTTGGATTAATTCAAATAATACAAATATTTTCAGTTTTAGCTTGCATAAAATTTTCAGATTTTGATAAATTGCTTGAAAAGAGAAATTTTAGCATATAAAGTAGTTTTTGAATGAAATCAGTTTTTAATGAAAATAAGAAAGTGTAGTTATGTTATATTAAGCTAGTACCCAGATACTCGAATGGTTATTCATATCACTTAGACAATGATATAGGTAGAGGCTTTTGGGGCCCGTTCAGACACACATAGAGGCTTTGGATCGTGTGATCTGGGCGCATTAGCCCTTTGGGGGCAGCTCTACGCATGCGTATGACCAAATAGTAGGCCTGCGCGATGTCATATCTTGCCAGGTTTGTATAGTTCTGCCTGCGTGATGTAGATCTCACCAGGTATGAGAAAATTCAGATAGCTCTGCTTGTGCGATGTTAGATCTCGCCAGGCAGGATGAGACAGTTCCAGGGGTACTTGTTTAGTATAATGAAAAGAGTTTTGAATATGTTTATATGAGTTAGTTTGAAAAAGAGGCATGATTCTCAAAAGTTTCTTCTGAAAGAAGATTTTTAAGAAAATTATGTTTTACATAGTAAACAACTGAAGCAATGATTTTAGCATGATCATCAAGAGCATCGTATCATACGATTGGAGAAGATTATTTTATTGTTTTAATCATAATTAGTATTTTGATGAATTTAGTCATTCAATAGTTATCTATTTTGAAGTTTTATGACATTTTAGATGAAAGTTATAGATTATAAAGAATTTTGAATGTGACAATAAAGAGACATTCACTTGGATTTATTGTCACATTCAAAATTTTTAATTGAGGAGGGTGAACCTGATATATTTGATCAACTTTATATTAACTTAAGTAAATTTATTGTACGTTAAGAGATGTATGGACATCAAAACTGATAAATTTGTTGATTGTCGTTGAATTATTCATACACTTGCGGAATTGACTAAGGTTTTCTTCAACATTCCAAGTACCAGGTTGACACGAGTGACAAACCTCAAGCTGCTAAAGTGGTTGATACGAATCTGTGGTTGGAAGGATTCGAAAAATCGAATATAAGACGTCGATTCCTTGCTAACGTCTCCATACAAGAAGACTCTAGTGAAATTCATCGAAATGATGTCTGTCCCTATGATGAACTGAGTTTCAGTTACTTCTGATTTTAATGAGATTTATGGGAATCAATCAGCAATATAAAAGTAGATGTTAAGTTTACTATTGTTGGGTATAATTTACCTTACAGGAAAAGTTGGAGAAAGCAATTGTGCCAGAACCCAAAGATGATTCTCAATTGGGTTCATCAGGTGATCATCATCTTCTTACACAATTAAACTTAGAATTAAGATGCTGTACTCATCCAACTTTTGCTTGAATTTTAAGTCTCTATTGACACATCAATTGTTAATATATATGAATGGTTAAATTGTTATTGTTATTATTTTAATACTTTCTCTTTTCATTAATTTATATCCTGTGACTGGCAATCTCATTCTAGCCAAAAAAAAAAAGTGGGTAAAGACAAACAAATGTCAGGTATTATTGTTACTCAGTAACGTCCCTTGTGGAATTTTTGCAGACATGCCACCAAGCAGCCCTGGAAGAATGTCACCACTGCTGTCACAAAATACTTCAGAACAGCTGAATAGAGAACCTCATGACAAGAAAGAAGATCGCTTGCCTGTGTCATCGCCAGATTGAAAAAAATGTAGTGAATGTGTGATCTTAATCAAATTCTGAAGTGCATAAATCTATAGAGTGTAAACTAGCGACATATGAGTTCTAACCCACAAGAATTATCAATTAATATTCAACTTATTTAATTGAATTAATGTAATTGTTAACCTAATTAAAATAATTGACTAACAACTTCAAATAAAATTGAACTAATAATGCAAACCATTAGAGCAAGCAAACAAAACAAAATTAAATTGAGAAAAATTTAATGAATAATAATTACTGAGGTTTCTTAATCTACTAATATTTAAATCCTTATTTTCTAATTATTAATCGTTTCCGAAAAATAATGTAACAGTTATGAAGTCAATACCATTGACACCAAATTTAACAATTAAAACCGATTTTTTTTTTAAATCCTAAAATGATTCTTCTTCAATTAAAAGGTTAATTTCTAAGCATTTAATATAATTCCTAATTAAAAGAAATAAAGTAAGAAATCAATCATTTAAACGTCTATTAGAAATATAGGATAGACCAAATAAAAAGTATTTATTCTATTAAATAATTAAATCAAGAATCATAAATATTTATTATTTTAAAAAATCAGAAATTAATCGTAACTGAAAATATTTATTCATTAGATATTGTCTTAATAATAACTTTAGTCTAAATAATATAGTAATATATATTAAAATATAAATTAAACTTAAAAAATAAAAAAAACAAGAACCAAATGCCACTATATAGCCAAATTGATCATTATAACGGTAAATTTTTCTCAACATGTTTTCATTTTTAGGGTGTTTATAGTAACCTCATTATCTTTGAAAAAGTAAAAATTTGTAGATAAGTTTTTGTTGATCAAAAATTAAATACAACATACGTATATTCATAGTTCATTATAATATTTATGGTAAATTTGTTCCATATGTCTTCGTTTTGGGAGGGTGTATGATAACCACATTTTTTTTGAAAAAACAACAAATTCTAAAGAAGCTTTTATTCATTGAAACTTAAACACATTATACATTTATAATTTGTTATAATATATATGGTATGGTATAAAAAGTTACAACTAGAAATTGATTTATCATGAAAAAAAAAAGTGCATGATGATTTGGTGGATTGCGACAAGTTCCCAACACCAAAAATATTAAAAATTAAACACATACATATATTGATTATTAAATTCAATGACTTGTCTATAAATTACATATTAAATTTTAATTGTTCTAAATAGGGTGTGTTAGAATAATGATTGCATTAAATATCTATAAATATTTTTTTTAAAAAGATTTCCTGCCTCTGCATATGAACTCTAGTTGATCCTTTATAGATTTGGAGTTGGGGATTTTAGGCCTAAATACATAAATTTGAGGGGATTTGGGTATAATACAAAAAGAAATTTGGAAATTTTGGCAAAATGTATTTTTAGAAGGGAATTGCAATTTCGTCCGCTATATTTTGCTTTAATAATGCTAAAACCCTGCTTTTTGCTTTGATTCTGGAATAATTTCTATTGTTTCAGAGGGAAAGGAGAGTCTCATCAGGAGAGTATCAAGCGACATGAGCACTTCCTTGCTCTGCAACTTGGCCTGAAGCCTAGGCATAAGGTTTGTATGCTTGTGTAGAACATTGAATATCAAGTACAAAGATTTATTGTCTTTAATTTGGTTTGGATTTTGACATGAGTGTTTACTGGTGTTAACATAGGTTTTGGATTCTGTTCTTGGCCTGCCAGATCGACCCAGTCACACTCTTTTGCCTCTATAGATCGATCCAACCATTGGATTTTAGCCTATCATATGGCATTGGAAAGCTGACTTCCAGAAGATTCCAACTCCACCTGGCTGGTCGGCTGAAATTGCTTGTGGAAGGAGATATTGGCCTGGACATTAGCGTCTCTGGTATACATTTTTGCACTTTCCTGATCGACGTTGTTTCACATTTTGGCCTGTACGAGTTGATCTAGATATTGGATTTATATTGGCCATATGGTGTTGGAAAGTTGACTAAAAGCCGGTTCTAACCCCACCATGCGCATTTCCAGAAGAGTTCGAAAGAGGGATATATCGCCTAAAACAAAAGCATTGCCGGAATTTTTTTGGTTTAGTCTATTTGATCCAGCCATGATTTTTTGCTTCTATCATCTGATCCAGCCGTTGGATTTGGGCGTATCATACATTGTTGGAAAGGGGTCGGACACAAGATTCCAATGGCATATATTGGGTGGTCATACGATGTCTAACGAAGGAGATTTCGGTTCACAACCTTGCCTAAATGGGATTATGGCTCTCGATTGGTGACCGGTTTGCGTTTCTTGTGCTCTTTTCTTGCCTCTTCCTTTGTGTTTGCTATTTTTGAGTTGTTTTTACTTGGGATATTGCTGATTTTATGGCCTGGTTAATAACAGACTGGAGTTATTATGTTGATTTGTTGAGGCTTGATTGGTTTCATTTTGGACAGTTTAGTGCTTCGGATTGGTTCTTTTGGGTTTGTTATTGATCTTGTGGCTTTGGTTGGCCTTGCAATCCTACCTTTGGTTGAATTGACTGTTTTTAAGATATTTGGTTTTGGAGTTTGATCTTGGTTGAGTGCTTTGGTTGATTTGATTGTTGGTTGGATATTTTGGAGTTTTAGAGTTGATTTGGGTTGATTGCTATGAGTTGGAGTTTTCCCACTTTTTCTGCCACAAATTTCCTAGCCTGCACAACACCATCCCTACCATGGCCACCTCTGCCCCTAACAAACTTAACCAGCCGCAACGCCCACCTCGCGCCACTCAAACACACCCACCTACTCGAAACACGACCCACACACAACCCTTACCCAAACAACCCAGCTCTTGGGCTGATAGGGTTCGGGTTACTGAGGCTAGCACTAGATTTTCTCTTAAATCGATAGCCCGGAAGGACCTGGGTTCGATTCTTGATCTCCCTGATGATTTGGTTGATGATGCTGGGGCTGTTTGGTTGTGTTCTATTGTGAGATTTTTTTGGGGTATACTATGCCTTTCCATGCTGCACATTCCATTGCTATGCGTGCATGAAAATCCAGTGGTTTGGAGGATGTCCGCTCTACTGGGACAGGTTTCTTGATATTCAAATTTAGAACTGTAAAGGAGGTTCATGATATTTTAGAGCGAGGCCTTGGATGTTTGGTGGGAAGCACATCATTCTCTAACAGTGGAATCCTCATTTCTCTTTTGACCAGAGTAGGATTTCTTGGATCCCAATCTGGGTTCAGTTACATGGACTACCATTTCCATTGCGGTCAGCCAAAGCACTTAGTGTTGTTTCTAGTATGGTTGGTCGACCATTATCATGTGACAAGATGACTTCTGAGCAGACTAGGTTCTCTTATGCCAGGGTTTGTGTTGAGATAGATGCAGAAAATTCTCTAGTTCAGGACTTTGAGATCCAGTGTGAGCTATCCTCTGAGCCTATCAAGATCAGAGTGGAATATGAATGAAAACTAAAGTGCTGTTCCAAGTGTTGTTTATTTGGCCATACTTGTCCTGTGCCTATTATGCTTTCTTCTTCTAGAGAGGCCGAGGCACTAGATACTACTACAGCCCCTGTCTTGCGAGACAATGGGAAGACAGATGACCCTGCTATTGCAGCAGTAGAGGCTGATCAGGATCTGATTATTGCTATAGATGTAACCCTAGTTCTACAAGACAATGGTAAAGGTATTGCTACAAAATCCACACCAGCTGGATCCCTTGCTCCACTGACTTCAAATCCAGTGAATACAGAGACAGATTTGATTGATAGGATCTTTGCTGAGATAGGTCAAGTTACTGCCACTGGCTCGGGTTTTGAGGCTGCTTCTGATTCTGATTCACTATCTCCTATTCAGGATCACCAAGATCAGATATTGAAGTGCTCTTTTAGCCCTATAGCTGCTTTGCCTGATTCTTTAGGGATTGCCCCTCCAGAGGGGTTTGTTGCTCCGGATCCTCCAAAATCCACTGTGACGCCTTTGGATTGTCTGCCACCTGCCACTGTTACAAAATCCACTGTTACTCCTCCTGCTGGAAAGGGTAACAAAGTTCAGATTAAAAAGGGTGGTAATGGGGTTAGAGCGGGCACGCGCCTCCGATGGTTGTCTTTATTGAGTTTTGAGTTTTTTTCAAGTTTCCTATGATAGGAAGTTGGAATATTAGAGGCCTTAATGGCTTCTCTACATAGCGAGCAGTTAGAAACTGGATTTCTAGGTACTCTTTAGGTTTGATTGGTCTCTTAGAAACTAAGGTTGATCAGTAACGCCTTACTTCAATCGTTACAGATATTTGTCCTTCCTGGAAGTTCTTATGCAATGCCACTGAGTTAATTGCTTGTAGAGTTTTGGTGTGTTGGGATCCTACTTTGTACAGCTTGAGTGGTGTGTAGCTTTTTCCACAGTGGATTGTTTGTCGGGTTACCAGATTATAGATTATCAGATGGGGTTTCTTTTGGTTTAATCTTTGTTTATAGTTCTAACGCTCCGGGTGATCGTCGACAGTTGTGGGATTTTCTCAGAGCTTAGTCCATGAGGTTTGGTGACTTACCTTGGTTGGCATTGGGTGATTTCAATGCGATTTTACGCTATTCGGATAGAGTTGGTGGGGATCAGGCATGGCATGGTTACATGGATGAGTTTGGTCAGTGTATTCAAGATGCAGCATTACTCAGGCTACAATCCTTTGGGCTTCAGTATACTTGGCATAATGGGTAGCAGGGAGAAGGTACTATTCTTAGGACTCTTGATTGGAGTTTTGGTAGTGCTTCATGGTTCTTAACTTGGCCTAACATATCTTCTGAGGTTCTTCCACGGGATGTTTCTGATCATAGTGCTATGGTCATCAGGTTAGGAGATTAGTGTAGGCATATCTCTAGTCCATTTAAATTTTTGAACTTTTGGGCTCATCGAGAGGATTTCTTGGAAATTGTTCAGTGAGTATGGTCTATGCCTGTGGACGGGGATCCTATGTTTTGAGTCACACAGAAATTGGGTCTATTGAAGCGTTAGTTTAAGACTTTGCATGCCAAGGATTCTAGCCACATCTCTAGTAGAGTCATTGAGGCTAGGGCTCAGTAGGCCGCAGCTCAAGCTGCTTTGGATGAGAATTCCTTAGATTGTATTTTGGCTGAGAGGGATTATGCTAAGCAGTATTTCCAATTCTGCAGGGATGAAGAGGCTTTCTTTCGGCAGAGGTCAAGGATCCAATGGCTTTCTTTAGGGGATCAGAATACTAGGTTCTTTCACAAGTCTTTGATCCATAGATAGGTCAGGAATCAGATTCATCAGCTTAAGGATGAGGATGGTACCATCATTACAGATCGAGGTGACTTAGGTCATCTGGCTGTAAGGTATTTTCAGAAATTACTTACAGCTCTTTCTTGACTTTCTATTGAAAAGGCTTCTCGGTTTTTCTCTGGAAGAGTTTATGCGGAGATGCTGCCTTCTTTGGTGTGCCCTATTATCGATGATGAGATCAGGTCAGTTTTATTCTCGATTCCCGATGATAAAGCTCCAGGACCGGATGGGTGCACTTCTCTGTTCTTTAAGAGGGCTTGGGACAATATTAGTGTAGAGTTTATGACTGTTGTGCGCTACTTCTTTACAACTTGCCGGATGCCGAAGTGTGTTAATGCCACTAGGATTGCCTTGGTCCCCAACGTTGAGACTCCGAGGGCTATGAGTGACTTTCGACCAATCTCTTGTTCTAATATACTTTACAAGTGCATCTCTAAAGTGATTGTGAACTGGTTTAAAGCAGTTTTACCTGATGTAATTGGGAGTTCACAGTCAGCTTCTGTCCCAGGTTGGAGGATCGTTGATGCCGTTCTATTGACTCAAGAGCTCATGCATAATTACCATCTTGGGCATTCACCTCCCCGGTGCACTTTAAAGGTGGATATTTGCAAAGTTTTTTATACTGTCAGTTGGGATTTCATCCTTTTGGGGTTAAGGTCGATTGGTATTCCAGAGTGTATGGTTCGATGGATTGCGACTTGCATGTCTTCTGTACATTTCTCGGTTGCTTTAAATGGAGAGCTTCATGGGTTCTTTCCCACCTCCAGAGGTGTTCGACAGGGTGATTCGTTATCACCATACCTTTTTGTGTTGGCCATGGAGGGTTTGAGTGGTATTCTTCGAGAGGCCTCTCAACGGCCTGGTTTTCGATACCATTGGAGATGCTAGCAGATTTCTCTTACTCATCTTTGTTTTGCAGATGATCTTATAGTTTTTTGTAGGGTAGATGTGGGCTCTGTTAGGGTGGTTCGTGCTGCTTTGCAGGAATTTGCAGAGCTCTTTAGTTTGGCTACGAATTCAGCCAAGATTCATGTCTTTTTTTTCGGAGTCAATGATGAGGATTGAACAGTGTTACAGTCCATTTTGGGTTTTCAAGTGGGGAGTTTGCCGGTCGGATATTTGGGGCTGCCACTGATCAGTACCAGATTGCGCCATTCAGATTGCACTCCATTGATAGAACGGATTCTGTCGAGGGTTAGGTTATGGACTTCTACTGTGCTGACTTATGCTTGCCATCTCCAGTTGATTAAGTCAGTATTATTTTCCATCCAGGTCTATTGGTCATCTATGTTCATTTTATCGGCTGTTGTGGTACGAAAGATCGAGCGTATTCTGGCTGCTTTTCTCTGGACAGGGACCTCTTTGTCTCGTTCTGGGGCCAAAGTAGCTTAGGATTCAGTTTGCTATCCGTTTAAGGAAGGGGGATTGGGAATTAAGCGAGTGAAGGAGTGGAATCGTGTTGCTATTCTGAAGCATGTTTGGAGACTTCTTTCTGACAAGTCTTCTACATGGTCTTCTTAGGTTCATAAGGTGCTCCTTCGAGGTCACTCATTTTGGCAGGTTCGAGTTACTTCTAGAGCCTCCTAGTCTTGGAGAAAGATTTTGCACAGTCGGGATTGGTGTAGGGCTAAATTTGTCTCTTGTATTGGAGATGGATGTGATACCTCACTTTGGCAGGATTACTGGTTACTGTAGGGACGTCTTTGTGATCTATTTTCTTTTAGGACTCTTTCGTCCACAGGTCTTCCCTCAGATGCCAAGGTCTCAGCTATTATTTAGGATGGGGATTAGGCTTTTCTTGATGGTGGGCCGGTCCTTGGACAGGTTTGGGACTCTGTCAGCATTCGGCCTATGATGGGGACTCCTCAACATATTGTTTGGAAGGGCCACACTTCTGGTATTTTCTCCATTGACTCAGCATGGGAATTACTATAGAGTAGACGATCGGTGAACTCCTTTCATCATCTTCTCTGGTTCCCTGGCCATGTTCCAAGGTACTCCTTTATTCTTTAGCTTCCTTCATTGGGTCGTCTTTGTACTATAGATCGACTACGGCGTCATGGCATGTTATCTTCTTCGGGCTGTGTTCTTTATGCTTCAGCGAATGAGACTCACGAGCATCTTTTCTTTAGCTATCCTTTCTCGTCTTCTGTATGGGGAGAGATTTCAGCTAAGACACTCATTGTTTGACAATCTTTTGGTTGGCTCTCTCTACTTCATTGGGCTTCTCTTCATCTTCAGGGCAAGAAGAATTTTGGACATATCCTTTCACGTTTGCTTTTTTTTTGCTACAGTTTATTTTCTATGGTATGAGAGAAATGATCGTGTGTATCAACAGCGTCATCGGACTCGTCGTTAGGTGATTGATGAGATTTTTGCTTTGGTTCGCTCTCGGCTTCTAACATTGGAGGTCAAGTATGTGATCACTCCTTAGCTTCGTGCCATATGGGGCCTACATCGTTAGTTTTGTTTCTTGGACTTTGTTTTTTTGTTGCTTGGGCCAGTGCGCCCTTTTATTTTGTTGTTTTGTTGATGATAGTTTTGTTGTGGTTGCTTTTGGGCCAATGTGCCATCTTCTGTTTGTTTGGGGCCTTTGGCTCTATGTTTTGTTTGTTTGGTTTGGGCCTTTAGGCTTTGTTTTTTCCTTTTGGACTTGTGAGTACTAGGTACTCTTCTTGGGGTATGCCCCTCGTATCTTGTACTTTTGTTTTTCTTTTCATGTAAATAGTAATTTTTCTAAAAAAAATGTTGGATGTGGAATTGGTGAACCATTGAGAGAAATTGCTAGATTCAGGTGAATGGACACTTATGCCAAGCTTTTCGTTTGTCATCTAACAATTTTTTTACTAAACTAGTGTGCAATGGAAATCAATCTTATGAATTGTACAATGTTTCTCATTGTAATTAGTTACACTTATGGTAGATTGGATTTCGCTTTATGACTGTGATGAATCCTAAACTTGTGGTTGACTTTGGGTAGTGAATTTTCTTTAAAAGGAACTTTTTTTTTCCAGTTGCTTGTTTGATTAATTATTGCGCCATATTTCTTCCACAGGTTTCGTAAGTAGTGGTTATAAAGTATTGCTGTCACTTAATTTGATTCATATGCTACTATTTTTCATGGGCGTAATTAGATAAAAAGAAAAACTTTTACCATGATAGTGAGTATATTTTTAGAAAAAGGCACTAAAGTACTGCATTTAGAATAACATGGCTTAACAAAATTCCTTTTTCTTTTTCTAAATATGTTGATTTTAAGATATTGCACTAAGAAGCAAGCATTTTATGTTTCGATGCAATTCTACATCAGTTACTGGCCTGAACAACAAGGAATATCAGATAACAAGAGGAAAGGTACATTCTTTAAGTGTGTTATATATTTTTTTATTTATTTTTTGTTGCCTATGATCTATTAGGTCTGAATATAAATTTCAACTTCTTTTGAGTTTTGCTTTATTTTAAGATTGAATTTTCGTGACTGGGATCATAACTAGATTTGCATTTAATATTGCCGTTGGTGGATGGTATTTGTAGCTGTAATACTTTTGCCTATAAATATCAAATTCGTGGTTAGGGATCTGCATGGGTATGGGATTGGGGGTTTCTGTACGTATGGAACTATGGCCAAACTTAATCAATTAGGTTATATGGTTCAAGTTTGTCAGTTCTCTGCACACATTCGTACCTATAGTGTAGTATTTAACCTGCTTTGACATTGCAAGATTCTATTTCTCCACAGGAACTAAACCGCATTGCAGGAGTGGACAAGACCTGCAACTTTGTAAAGGTTGTTGGCATATGTATTTCAAGCCCATGTTGCTGTTTGGTATTTGCCAATTATTGAATAACATTACATAACTTAAAAGTTTCAATTCTGGTGTGAGGAAACACTTTACAATTCAACATAATTATTTATGTTTTCTGGTATTGGATTTTATGGATTTTGTTGTTTTTGAAAAATTGTAGGCTGACTTCATGAAGATGCCATTTCCTGACAATAGTTTTGATGCAGTATATGCAATTGAAGCTACATGTCATGCACCAGATGCAGTATGTCAATTAAGAAACTATGATCCATTTTTTCCCCTTGATGACAGCTATCTTGTGCAGATAAACAAAATTGTAGGCTCAACTATAGTGTGCTGAGTGATATTTTCATTCTACTCTTCTTTATTAATTTTCAACATTCTTTAATGTTGATCAATAATCCTACACTATTATTTGTTATTCTACTTCTATTATTAAGGAACTAAAAATTTTTAGAATTAGAAAGTTATTTAAAATTTAATTATATACTTTTTATATAATGGCCTAGTTAATGGCTTTTTACTGTAATGTTTTACCCCTGTTTTCAGTTGTATCTAGAGAGGCTTGCTATTATTTCTCTATTGAGAATCATATTTTTTTCTTCCTTATTGTTGCATTCAAAACATTATGGATAATTGCACAATTAAAATAAAACTAGAAGATTGCACTTGATCACCTAAAAAATTACATATAAGTTGAAGTAGACAAAGAAGCCCATGTGAAGGAGGTATGTCTTCATTGCTTATAAAGTTGTACAATTGTGGATGTATACATGATGATTCTAAAGTTTGATTTATAATTGATTTTCTTCTGGCTCAGGCATGCAAAGGTCTGAGAAATATATATTCTCAGCAACTAAAGCTTGTTCCAATAAGAGAAATGACTGATGTTCTTTTAGTTGAAAGCAAGGCAATTGATCTTTCTAGGGATACCTGGGTCAAAATGAAGATTGGAAACTACAAAGGAGACCTTGCCAAAGTATGATTTGTTTTCTTTGTATACCTTGTCACATTTTAGCTTTATTTTATTTTATTTGACCTTCAAGTTTTCTGCTTTATAGGTTTTTGATGTGGACAATGTGCAACAGAGAGTAACTATGAAATTAATTCCGAGGATAGAACTACAAGCTCTAGCTAATAAATTGGTATGATATTTTTTACTTATTTTTGGGTTTTTTCTCCTTTATTGGTACATCAATAGATCTGCGTAGAGAAATGTGTCCAATTCTTGTATTTTGTGTTGCAACTATTTAAAAACTCTATTTGCAAATAGAAAGAAAAGGCATTTTATGAAGGGTGACGCTGTTATTGTTATCAAGGGAGATCTAAAAAATTTGAAGGGATGGGTCTAGCATAATTAGTCACTAGAAACAAGAAAAATATTATTTTGTTCTTTGTTTTAAGATTAAACCCCCCCTTTTTTTTCCAGGCAGGAAGTCCTCCTTCATGTGCTTATGAAGCACCTACTCCTAGTTCAGGTTGGGCTAATACTCCTGGCGGCAATTATAGTGAGGCTGGAACACCTAGAGATAGCAGTGCCTATGGTAATTTTGGTCAGAATGCTAATTTCTTATTTTCTCGGCTTTTTGTTTATATCCTTGGGGGCGTATGTAAGTAAAACTAAAAACGTTTTGCAGCCAATGCACCAAGCCCGTATCTGCCATCAACTCCAAGTGGGTAGCCAATGACATCAAACTCAGCATCTTATCTTCCTGGCACTCCTGGAGGACAGCTAATGACATCTGGAACTGGTGGTCTGGATGTTATGTCTCCTGTTATTGGTGCGATAAGTAGTTTCCTACCTTTGCTTTTCTAGAATTTTAAAGACCTTTTTTTGTTTAGCTTGAACTATCCTTCCATATTATTATTGTTATACCATTCTACTATATGCTCTTTTCTGAGGTGTGTTTTGTGTGAGGTATGTATTCTGTTGCAAATCTTGACATGTAGGCAGAACATTTTGCAATTGTGCTCATATCAATTACAGACAGAGAAAAGTAATTTAGTTTCCTTTTGTTCTTCAAGTAATTTTATGGCTTATACAGTCCCCTCAGAAAGTTCAATAGCAATGTGATCTTAATTTTAGACGTTGGTTTACTAAATAATTGAATTTATCGGTGAATCTGCTGAATAAAAATTGATGGATCCTCAACTTGATGTACTCAATGGAATCCTGAACTCATTTTGCAAAGTGAAACAAGCAAAACTGATTTTATAAAATGCAATGTCATAGAAAGTAGAATCTTTTTCATTGTAAGGGTAAATGACTCCTTAGTGAAGCTACTAGAATTATTTAGTTTTGTACAAGGGAAAATTTAAGCATCTAGTTTTGGATATTTTTATACTGAACAAAGCCTTAAGTCCATGTTCTGTCATACGGTTTTGTACTCTATTGCCATGCAGGTTTTTTCTTATCCTAGAGTCATAGTCCTGTGTGAAAATTATAAATATTAAACCATTTACTAAATTGTAGGATCGAACAATGAAGGACCATGGTTCATGCCAGACATTTTGGTTAATGTACGTAGATCAGGAGAAGACTTTGGTGTGGGAGTAATTTGAGAAGTGCTTGCTATATGTGTTTTAATGTTTCTTTGTCTAATTTTTGCTTTTGAGTCTACCTAGGTCTACAGAGTATTTTCTAGATTTCGCACATGTAATGATTGGGATATATCCTGAATTCACAGATGATTTATATGATTACAATGGCATCATTACTCTGGTGGATTGTTGGATTTTATTGGGTAGTCTCTGGTGGTGACATACTTCTACAGAAAGCTCCTCATTTGTACTGGTATGCTTTTCAACCGATTTCCATTTACTTGTATATGCAGTGTACTCTTTTGTTGTGAAATTCGTTTACTAAACGAAATGACTATTTTCTTAGTGTTGAATATTTAAGGTAAGCTACATCGTATGCGCAGTCGTTATATGCATTCTTGAAGCATGATCTACGTCATTATTATATGCTTTAATTCTTATAGTTAATTAATTATTCATAATTAGACATATGCACACTAAATATTATCTCTAGGGATTCCTATAATAGACAAATTGGAGATTGAAAGGAGGGGTTTCCATACCAACTTGTATGCTGTCCATGGAATTTATAGTGGAGGAAGAGAAGGAAAAAATAGAATTCAATGGCTTAGATCAATGGTGGGAAGTCCTGATCTTATCTCTATACAAGGTACTCTAAATTTTGAAAGCTATTTTTTCACGATTCAGCAACATATAAACAATTCACAGTTGAGTCAAATCTTCACTGATGAGTGCTCTTTCATATGTTGGTATGTGCCTTTATAATCACTGTAAACCAAACACTTCATATGCCATGTAAAAGGAATGACTGCACCAATGACATTGGACTTGGAAATGAGCAGAATCTGTACACCATAAACACCATAATATATTGTTTAACAAGAAGATGACCCACTTTTATGTGTTTATTTTATTTTTGTTCAAACATTAAATAAATTATTACCAGCAACTAGGAATCTCACTTCAGTATTGTATAAACAGGAAGACCTGTCCTATTTACATTTTATAGTAATCTGTATGCTTTCAGTATAAAGTAAAAGGTATTTGGGAAACAAATTCCCCATCTTATTTCAAACTATTTTGGAGAGAATTAATGGTTGGAAGCCATCTTGTGAGGGCCTGCTTTTATCTTTCAATGAAATTGATTTATTTTGCTACAGTTGCCTCTATCACAAATTTAAGCTTGTGCAGATTATTTCCTAGTGATATTGGGAAACTGAGCTCACAACAAAATTTAACTGAAGCAAGCGAAAATTGTTATTAATATACATGTTTTATTTGGTGTTAGGTGGTTTCTATAAGCTTAACTTTTGGGGTTAATGACTCTTTTATATGGTATTAGAGCTGGGTTGAATAAGATGTCTTGTGTCTAAATTCCCTTATATATTCCTTATTTTGTCTGCTTTGAAGCTTCAATGCATTTATCTTCACCTTATGTGCTATTTGGATTCTTGTAATATACAAATTATATATTATATACAAATTATATACTTTTCAAAATAAAAAATATAATGCGTGTCAGCCTGAAATAGACTGACACGTATTGTATATTTTTAAAGGTATATGTTAGCCAAAAACCGACATATAAAAGTTACACAAAAACAATGAAATATGTGTCACTCAGTGAATGAAATTAGATGTCGGCCTAAAAATGACACATATGTTTTCGGTAAATGTCGGTCGTAAAACGACACATGTATTAAGAGATGCCCTTTTGTGTCAGTCAACGAATGACACTGGCATGTCGTTCTTTGACCGACACAAGATTGGTGTCAGTCAACGAATGACAATAGCATGTCGTTCCCTGACTGACACAAGATTTGTGTCACTTATTGACAGACACATATTTGGTACAATCCGATACTATATGACACATATTTGATAATACATGTCTGTTTGTGAACGACACATATGTTTGTGTCGGTTTGACCAAGTGACACGTATAGAATATGTGACAGGTCCATTTATGTCGCGCGAAGATCGACATGTATATTGATATGTGTCATTTTTCGGCCGACACAAAAGACATTTTTTTGTTGTAGTGATGGTTAATTAACTATGACTTCTTGTTTGTACATTTTATTATTTTGCCAGTTTTATATTTAATGATGTTTGCATCGTAAATCAGTAGATCTTGCTTCGAGGACGATAGGCCAAAAAGAGTCCACATGTTTTTTTAATGTTATTAGTGGTAAGCATGTGAAGGTGCAGACAGTTTGATGCCAAGCTGAATTTATAGTGATGGCGGGTGGAGGATTACCAAAAAAAAAAGTTGAGCTCTCTGCAAGATATTTTGTTTCCGATAAAAATAACAAGTATAAGACTTAATCCGAATTTGGTTCTGGTTCCTACTTTTTTTGCCATATTGTGAAGCATATTTCTGTTAAAGAAACTAACTGACAAGTAAGTGTGCTAAATATCGCCTGCCATCAGAACAACTATGACATTCTAGCAGCTTATATTGTCTGAAAATTATGTTATGTTTTAATTGGTCACTAATTGTTTGGAAATTGTCCTTATAAAAATAATTGTTTTTAATTTTTTCCGGGTAGTATTGATTGCCTCCTATATAAGAGGTACAAGTAGTGATGACTGTTTTAATCATTCTTAAACCACTCATCGCTTTAGCACTAGGAGCAAATGATTAATTTGGATTTCCTCTTGGTTAGGCAGAGCTAATTTTGCAGCAAGCAACGTGATAGTGTCTGGTGTACTAATACTGTACAGGATGTTTCTCTTTGGTTTCTTTGGATTGTTATATAATGAATTTTTATTTTGTAAGGAGTCATGCATTTGGTGGCTTTAATTTGATTAAGAAGCTAGAATTGAGTCTATGCCACTTGAAATGGGTGAGATGAACCATAATAAGTTGATATTATAATTTATGTCCATAGTTGAGTTTGGGATTATGCTGTGTTGATTGAGAGACCTTATAACTTTTCTTTGAAGCCTTCTGTCAAGGTTTGAGTCAAATGAATTAGGAACTGAATTGCAGTAGACTCAACAAATTAAAACTATTATTAACTATCATATACCTACAACATGAGCATTCATTGAAGTTGTTGGCTCTGAATTTGGGTGATGGTTCATTTTTTGATTTGAAATTAATGCAAAATATGCATATGCTTTTGAGAACAGTTTGCAAATCTTGTGAGTCAAATAACTTTAAAGTTGTTGTCAATGGAAACGAATATTCTCTTTCTAGGTGCTCGAGCTGCAGCTAAAATTAGTAAAGTCTAGAGGATTCCTTACCCAATTCGGGTTTGCTTCCCTGCAATCACAAGAAATTGCCTTTTATAAAAGTATCAATAAAGAGTGCTAATATGATCACTCTGATGCTCAAGTCAATGCGAAAAATGTTAGAAAATACATGCAATATATAAGAATAAAGGATAATAATCATTTAAATTAACTTTAAGTTAAAATTACCGAATGAACACTTGATTTATCAATAACAATTATCCGTCAAGGCTTGTGTATCACATAATATCCTTTGAAAAGATTTGCCTCCTCTACTAGGTGCTTAAGAATTATAATCAACTTTTGCTTTCTATGATACAACGACAACTAGTAGTAAAAGAAGTACAACACTTTTGCTTAGGTGAATTGGAAATCCTCCAATCTCTATTGCACAAAAACTCCTCAAGAATAGTATAAGAAGAACAAACTAGAAAGAGTGCTAATTTATTTATTTATTTATTTATTTATTTTTGGTGTATAGAACAAATGAGGAAGAACCTCCTCATATAGGCTAAAGCATTTGTAACTTAAGCTTAGGAATTTGAAACATCAACACTTATTCAATTCAAAATTAACTTGTAACCAAATTATCGATTCAGTAAGTGTAGTGTTCATTCAATGCATAGTGTTCATTGAATACATGAGTGTAATGTTCATTGAATACATGAGTTACAAATCAATTTTCATTCAAACCTATTAAATTTCGAACAAAAGTGACTAGAATTAACTAAAATTAGCTATAATAAGTACGGTATGTCAGCTTACCTAAATACTTCTTTTACCATTTTGAGTGAAATTAATAAGGCTTGAGCTTTCTTAAAGTTCAATCCAAGGAGAAAATGGCTAGGAACTTCCACATAATCTTAGTGGGCCACCAACTAGTAGTGATAGTTATGTTGGTATAGTGGGCCTTAGGTGCTGCTTCCATATAAGATAACAATAGATCATTCCTTAGTTCCCTCTATTTTAAGGATTACGATAAGAGATTCATCTTGAGCTACCATAAGGCCCTTGACACATTTTGACCAAATCACACTTAGACTCTTGAGTAAATGATCTGGGTTGGATTCCTCTTGTGGGTCGGGAGTTAATTGGTTTCTTGGCCTTTTACACAATTCAACTTTGTTTTGCTTTGGACTCAACGTCTAAGCTGGTATTTGGGCTATTTTGAGCTTCAAAAATTATATTCAACAGAGCCCCCTAGTTTCCAAAATTTAACATTGAATTATATGAAACTTAGTGTTTATTAGATTATTAAGCTCTGGTTTTCTCAACTTTGTGCTTTGAGGAGAAAAGGATTCCCTTTGGCAAGCTCAAAAAGTCTGCTTTTGGGAGCACATGCATCAAGTTCGTTTTGGGAACACATTAAGTTCAATTTTAAGGATACATCAGAATTATCGTTAGGAACATATCGGGTCTGCCTTTGAAAACAATTCGGGTTTAATGTTAGATACATCAAATCTACTATCGTGAACATGCTAGGTTTGCCTTTGAGAACAAACCAGGTTTCATTTTTTAGGATACTCAAATCCACTGTTAAGAAAACATCAAGTTCGCCTCTAGGACCACACCGAGTTCAATTTTTTGGGATACAGCATATCCGTATCGTGGAAAATAAATTTCTTATTTATTTATTATTACTATTGTATGTATATGACATTTTGAATAAAAAGAAGAAAAGACTTAGTAATAAGACTAACTCTAAACAGTATATTTCTAAGCCAAGAATGGTAACCAAGATAAGATATAAAATTTACTCAAAGCAAAGGACACCATATGCATACTTGATACTGGCAAACTCTTATTCATTGGTCATCGGTTAACTAAGTACTAATTTCAATGCTTCATAGGAAATCCAAAAAATTGCTTAGGATGCGTACCTGACAATTTCATTGTAGCTTGCCGTATTTTTATTTAGGACACTAGAGATGAACCATGCTAGAGGAAATTATGCTTTTATTGGTGATAGGATCGTAGATGCTTTGAACTCAAGGATCTATATGGTTTCCACTATTTGGGGTTTCTAGATAGGAAGTTGCAAGTAGAAGCTCTTAAGAATGTTTAAAGAGGATCCTTTTATTAAGTTCGCCACTTTTTCAAAAGTTTAAGCTTATAGATGTGGCTTAACATCAATACTTTAAGCCCTTAATATGTCCTTTCACGTGTAGAGGCCCCATGCACTTGTAACGTAGACCAAATCGAGCCTTACATGCCTCAGTGGGTCGTACAAGTGGGCCAATCAATAACACTTTTTAATTAATTTTTTAAATAACACAGAGGGGATTTGAATCTGCGACCGTTGGGCCATTATGGCTCTCATACCATGTTAAGTTTGTCACATTTTTAAAAGTTTAAACTTGCAGATGTGGGTTTAACATCAATACTTTAAGCCTTTAATACCTCCCATTCTAGACCTAAATGGAAAGTTAGAGGGTTCCATGGAATTCAACATAACTTCCCTAAACATAAAAATTGATAACTGTATAATTGATAATATTTTTTGCTGTCCGACTCACTAAACAAATATAGTCACAACTCCTCACAACTCTTTGACTTCTTGGACTTGTAATTGGGGAGACTAGCATAATAGAAACATCTTCACTTTACGGAAAACAATCTAGTCACAAGTCCTCCAATACTTCTTGCACTTGTAACTACGGGACTAGTGTAATGGGAACATCTTCTTCACTCTACAGACAATAATCTAGTCATAAGTCCTCAAATACTTCTCAGACTTGTAACTAGGGAGACTAGTGTAAGTGATAAATATTATACACTAGGAAAAGACTAAACAACCCTTATTGAGCCTTAATGAGAGCCATACATTTGGAGGGCTTGGGTCTCTCACATGTGTAAAGGGACTATAAAAAGGGGCACTTTAGGGTTGGAAAAGAGGATCTAGATCTTATTTCAATCATCTTATGAAAGTTAGAGCCTTGGGAGAAACCTAAGACGACCACTGAGAGAGAAAATAGGAAAAGAGAGTATTTTGATAGGGAAAGTCCAAGGTCAAGAAATGGACTCCTCGGCTTCATGAGGTATTGTAGTATTATTCTTTTATTACATGCCACGTGGATCTATCTCGATCCACATGTCCTTTGATGTTGGTCCATTTTTATGCATCAACATTTGACTCTGTCTATGGGAATGAACAATTAGTCATTTGTTCTTGTGTTTAGCTAAGAAGGGAAAAATATTTTTACCCGTTGATGCTTATTTGTTTACCTCTTAAATCCATTACTGATTTGCTTGAATCATGTTGTAATTTCTGCTCATTTTAAGCATTATAGATTGATTTTATGCACAATTATCTCATGGCCTAATTCCTAATGAGGAAATACCTACTTGTTCTAAGCATAATGAATTGATTATGTGCTTGATTACATATTAGACCAATCCTTGAGGAGGCAATATCTTTTCATTTTATGCGTTATTTACTGATTTTGTGCTCAATTATATCTTGGATACATATCTGGGGAGAGATCTTAAATCTATATATTCACTACAACAAATTATAACTTCTATCACGTCAAATACATGTGTGGTAGAAATGCAACCACAATGGGACTCTTGTTTGTTATTTATCAAGGAGTGGTTGAAAGTGTGATCTTGTCTCTTTGAGCTCGAGTCAAGTCATGTGGTAGCTTCTTGGTAACTAAGTACTTGACAATATCTGCATACCAAGGGGCTACTACATTTAGAGAAAACAATTGTTCATCCGAAAAACTTTCTTGTACTGGCAATGCATTCTTATCATGGACAATACGACTGAGATAGTCTACAACTAAGTTTTCACTTCCCTTCTTGTCTTTGATCTCCAAGTCAAACTCCTGTAAAAAGAGTATCCACCTGATAAGCCTTGGTTTAGCATCTTTCTTTGTGAGCAAGTACCTCAAAGCTACATGATTAGAATAAACGATTACTTTAGTACCAATCAAATAAGATCGAAACTTTTCTAAAGCAAAAATAACCGCTAGCAGCTCTTTCTCAGTAGTACAATAATTAAGAGCATCATTTAAAGTCCGAGATGCGTAGTAAATGGCATGTGGAATTTTGCCAATTTGTTGACCCAAAATGGCACCCACAGCGTAGTCACTTGCATCGCACATGATCTCGAATGGATGATCCCAATTCGAATATTGGATTACTAGAGCCGAAGTCAAGAGTTCCTTCAGTTTCTCAAATGCCTCTTTGCATTTCTCATCAAATTCAAAGGCCACATCATTTTGTAATAATCTACATAGAAGCAATGCTATCTTTGAGAAATCTTTGATGAATCTACGATAAAAACTTGCATGACCAAGAAACGAACGAATATCCCGCACACTTGTGGGAGGTGGTAAGGAACATATTAGATCTATCTTGGATTTATCCACCTCTATACCCTTAGCAGAAATAACATGTCCCAAAACTATACCCTGATCTACCGTAAAATGACATTTCTCCCAATTCAGAACAAGGTTAGTTTCTATACATCTTTGAAGTATAAGGGTAAGGTTGTCAATGCATTTATCAAAAGAATCACCAAAAACACTAAAGTCATCCATAAATACCTCAATGATGTTCTCAACATAATCAAAGAAAATACTTATCATACATCTTTGGAAAGTGGCAGGGGCATTGCAAAGACCGAATGGCATGCGTCGATAGGCAAATGTACCGAATAGGCATGTGAATGTAGTTTTCTCTTGATCCTCAGGGGCAATGACAATCTAATTATATCCTGAATAGCCATCAAGAAAACAATAGTGAGAATGACCTGCTAACCTCTCCAGCATTTGATCAATGAATGGCAAAGGAAAGTGATCCTTGCGAGTTGCTGAATTGAGCTTCTCGATAATCAATACAAACTCGCCAGCCGGTTTGGATACGAGTGGGAACTAGCTCATTATTGTCATTCTTAACCACCGTAACACCAGATTTCTTCGGAACAACTTGGACTGGACTCACCCACTTGCTGTCCGAGATTGGATAAATCACACCCATATCTAACAATTTCAGGATTTCTTTCTTGACAACTTCCATCATTGGAGGATTCAACCTCCACTATGCTTCTCGAGTGGGCTTAGATCCTTCTTCTAATAAGATACGGTGCATGCATATGGCTGGGCTAATACCTTTGATGTCAGCGATTGTCCACCCAATGGCTGTTTTGTGATCTCGAAGCACTCGGATGAGTTTCACTTCTTATAACGGTGCAAGGCCCTTTGCTATTATGACTGGCAAAGTATCTTTCTCACCCAGGAATACATGCTTCAAATGATCTGGAAGAGGCTTAAGCTCCAAGGCAGGTGCTTTCATCACAAAAAGAAGAAGTTTCTCATTAGATAAAGGCAATTCAATGTACGAAACATCATACCTATTTGTGGTGATAGCTATAGTCTCATCCAAGCTTGCCATAGCTTCCTCCTCTTCTTTAGACACTTGTATCAACTTCCTCGATTCTCTGGAATTTTCTACCCCTATGTGCTCACTAATAGCTACTTCCAATGCATCCTTGCGAGTTAACTCAAAAAGTTGTTGTGCCAAAGAATCAATAACATCAACTGCAGAAACAGAATGCAAGTCACTAGGGTACCTCATTGCCTCAAAAATATTGAGACGAATCACCTCGCCATCAAACTCCATGGTGAGAGTGCCATCATGAACATCAATTTTGGTTCGGGCAGTTTTCAAGAATGGCCTCCCTAAAAGAATCGGTGTTGGATTGGGAGATGTCTCATCCTCCATTTCTAGAACATAAAAGTGTGCTGGAAAAACCAATTGATTTACGTGCACAAGCACATCTTCCACAACTCCTTTAGGATATGCATTAGAACGATCAGCAAGTTGAATTACAATACTAGTTTTGGCAAGGGGTCCAAGATTCAAAGAAGCATAAATAGAATATGGCATGACATTAATAGATGCTCCTAAATCTAATATAGCTCTTTCAAACTTGGTATTACCAATGGTGCATGGAATGGTGAACGTACCTGGATCTTTGCATTTCGAGGAATTTTTCTTTGCAATACAGCTGAAACATTTTCCCCCACATTTACCTTCTCATTTCCTTTCAACTTTCTCTTGTTGGTGCATAACTCCTTCAGAAATCTTGCATAACGAGGTACTTGCTTGATAGCATCCAGAAGTGGTATATTTACCTCGATCTTGCAAAAAGTTTCCAGGATTTCCTATTCTTGTTCCTCTTTCTTTGATTTTGCAAATCTGCTAGGAAAAGGTAGGGGAGTAACATATGAAGGAATATGAGTTTTAGGATTTACCTTAGAAGATGATGTTTTATTCATGGTGGAAGTGGTGTCATCCCCTTCATCAGTTTGTGATTTCTTTGGTGGAATCTCTAATTGCTTCCCACTTCTCAAAGTTACAGCATAGCATTCTCTCTTGGATTGATCACCGGCTGAGAAGGTAATTTTCCTGAGCTTTGACTCTCAAATTTGCTAATGTTAGTGGCCAATTGTCCCATTTGATTTTCCAGGTTTTGGATACTTGCCCTAGTTTCCTGCTGAAATTGCATTGTGTTAGTGGCAAGTGCTTTAACAATATCCTAGAGAGACATACCTGAATTTTGTGGAGCTGGTTGTGGTGCTGGTTGTGGTTGTGCTTGAAATGGTTGCTGCACCCTTGGTTGATTGAAACCTGGTGGTCGATGTGGTATGGCATTTGGGGCAATTGGTTGATGATTCCCATATCTTAAATTAGGGTGATCTCTCCATCCAGCATTGTAAGTATTGGAGAAAGGGTCATACCTTTGCCTTGGTTGTCCTGGAAATCCACCAATGGCATTGCCTTGTTTTGTATCTCCTTCTTGCAAAGTTGGACACATGTCGGTTGGATGGTCCATGGTAGAACATACTCTACATGCATAAGATTGTTGCATATGTCCTACAGCTATTTTTTTTATAGGAGAGGTAAGTTCACAAAGTTGTTATTCAATGTTTGAAGTACTTACCTCATTTACTCTTTTTGGTAGTTGTGGCTCAAATTGACTGCTGAATTGTTAGGAGTTCACTGCCATGTCACTAATTAAATGTCTTGTAAAGTTCGGTGTTTTTTAACTAGTGCTCCACCACTAGCAGCATCAATGATACTCCTTTCCATTGGTAAGAGACCCTCATAGAAATATTGAATTAGGAGTCCATCACTAGTTTGGTAGTTTGGACAGCTAGCACATAACCTTTTAAATCTCTCCCAATATTCATGAAGTGATTCTCCATTGTGTTGTTGAATGCCACTAATATCTTTTCTAATATTTGTAACTTTCGAGGCTAGAAATTATTTCTCCAAAAAAAGTTTATTCATCTCATTCCAAGTGGCAATGGTACCTGGTGGTAGATAGTATAGCCAATCTTTTGCCGAATCTACTAATGAGAATGGGAAAGCTCTCAATTTAATTTGCTCTTTAGAAATGCTGGTTCGCTTCATACTTGAGCATACCACATGAAATTCTTTAAGGTGTTTGTTCAGATCCTCTCCTGCAAAACCATGAAATGTAGGCAAGAGATGAATCAATCCAGATTTAAGTTCAAAATCTATCTCAAAATTGGTGCTTATGCATAGCGGTTGTTGATCAATAATTGGAGTCGCTAACTCCTTAAGAGTCTGATCGTTTTCCATCACCATTGCTTCCGATTCAGATTTGATTGAACTGCAAGAAGATGGGAGGGAAGTATGTCGTGCAAGGTCAAATTCTGGAGGTGGAGTTAAAATTGATCGATTTAGCCTTAAATTCGAGGATTGGAGAAACTCCTTAATTCTCTTAAGTCGTTGATCCGCTTCTCCCTCGGACATAAAAGCCTAAACACAAACAATCAGGAAATAACAATCAAGAATCAGTAGTAAAAACAGAATAACAAATTGATTAGAAAATCAATCCCCGGCAACGGCGCCAAAAACTTGATGCGTTCGAAACTAGCAAGTATACTAGTCGCACAAGTAATAAAGTGATAAGTAAGATATCGTTCCCACGAGGATTGATTCTAATTGAATTTGTTATTTTCCAGCAACAATAAACTAAACAGGGGGGGTTTTGTTGAATGATTAACTAAATGAAATAAGAATGCAAATTAAGAATAACAAAACAGAAAGTTAATTTGAATGAAAAATCAATGAGAGAAATCTGGTTAAGGGATCCTTCTCTATCACAAGATATGGATTTGCGAATTAATTGTAGAATTGTCATCTAATTACAGCATTGAAGTTATCAACCGTAGATAATAACAAGCTCTATTACCCCAATCTTTCCTTACTTTGTTGTTAAATAAAACAAGCTCTTTATTTAATCTCTATCCATTAAACAACCTATAACAAGCTCTTTTAAGTTTAATTCAATGGAAGCATTACGATAAAAAGATAGGTTGATCTAAGCAATAATCACACAGGTTCGGATTATTTAACCTAGATTGTATTTTCCAATTGCAATCTCTTATCACAATGTTGCTACTAATGATTCGAAATTCATGACAATTACGGATCAAGATTTCTAATCTAGCAATAGACAACAACCAGATTATATTCAGTTGGCCACCCCAAATACAATCAGCAAGCAATCATAAATATTAGATATGGGACAATGCAAACAACTTCAATTAGAGAATTGGATAACAATTTCTTACACAATCAACTAACAAAAACCATATCAAGGGCTTTGAAATCACCCTTAACCAATTCAGATTTAGTTACACATGTTCAAAAACATAGTCAATACAATACAATACAAAAACATTCCAGAAAATAAAAGGGAAAGGAAGAAACTTAGCAAATCCTTTGCAAATCTCCTTAGATTTGTAGTTCTTCCTCTTTCCAAGCTTTCTTTCTCCTTCAAGAACTCCAAAAGATGAGAGAATTTCAAAGCTGCAGCCTCCAAGTCGTTTCCACCTCTTCAAGTTATGAAAATAAAATCCTAAAATATGTTTATATTTTAGGCTACAGTAACTTACTACAGTGCCCTCGTATTTAATAACATGCTACAGTGATATGTGGAATTACAAATATACACTTCTCATACCATTTTTATCATAACTTTTGGTACACTACATAAATTTGTGAACCGTAAATTTCTCAAGAAAATAGACTTCGAGAGCTTTTCAATGGTATATAGCATGTTATCCGATTAATTGTATATCGATACAATCAACTCCAAGAAATTGGCTGATTAGCAGAGGTGAAAATAAAGGTTTTTACTCCATTTTTGTGCAAGTTACTCCAAAACTCCTACAAATATCAAAACCACACAAAAACATAAAAATGCCAAGGAATATAGCAAAGAAACATGGACAAATTGATATGAAAGTAATACATAAATAGACACCTATCAAAGTATCCATCATCTTTTACCACTTACAAAAGTAAGTTATAAATAGGATAAACATGAGTTATTAATTCATCCTATTAACCACTTGTATTATCATGTGGTAGAATTATTCTCATCCACCACTTATACATGCCTGATGCAAATGTCTTTTGTTTAGTTAAAATAATAATAATTGAGTAGATAATTTCAATTTTAGTTATGAGAATTTAAATTAAAATTTATGAGATAATTATAATTTAAATTCAATTTTAATTATAATTAAAATTTTAATAATATTATATAATTATAATTTAAATTATTTATTCTCTCCAGAAGTTCAAAGAACAATGTACGGGATTCAATAATTAATAATAATTCTTTATTTAACAAAAGCTCCTTAGTTTAAGAAGAAATTCCTGGAAAGCTTTTATCAAATCTCTGCGTAAAAACAAAGCAAAAACATCAACATGTGAACGAAATATGCAGAAGAAGTCAAATACTCACCAAAATTACTTGAAATAAAAATTGAAAAATTGAAAACATTTATTACACCCAATAATGAATAATTTCTTACCTTTTTTTTTTGGCTCTGTTCATAATAATATGGAATTCTCATCAATTGATCTAAACTTGAATATGAATTAAAAAAAATAAAGAAACATCTAAATGAAGTTATAAAATATACATCTAAATATTAAAGCAAAAGTTAAAACTCATATAGAAGAGAGTAAATGAAGAAGTGACTGATTCTTTTACCTGTTTATTTCTTGATCAATGTAGAAGTTGTTAAGGTTTGTGAGGCTTTAAAAAAGTAGAGTGAAGAGATAGTGAAAGAGATGAAGATTATTGTAGATTGAGAAATGGTAGTTGTAACAAAAAAAATTTTAATCTTTTAATTGCTTACTACCAAAGATTAAACCTCAAAAATATTCCCTCCAGTCCTCAAAAATATTCCCTCCAATAAATTAATTATTTTCTACGACTAGTAATCCATGTGGTTAAATCAACAAACTATTACATGCAATTTATGTGATCTTTTATTTATATCAACCACGTACCAACTAATGCACGTTGTTAATAGTACAACTATTAACAACATTAATATTACATGTTGTAAATATGTTGGCTTTTACCACTTTCATGTAAATTCATTACTTTTGACCACTAGCAATCATATGTGGTAAATAAAATAAAACACTACATACAATTCAATCTCGTATTTGATTTATATCAACCACGTGCGGATTAATTCATGTTGTAAATACTATAAATATCAACCACATCGATAATGCATATGGATAATATATTGATTTTACCACTTTTGTTTAGGGCACGTTGTATAATAAGAGTTTTTCATAAGTTTCAACAACTTACAAATAATTTAATTTGTAAATATTTCACTTTAACCACGCCAATTAAAACCTATGGTGGAAAGAATGTAGTAAAAAACTAATTTTCTTGTAGTGATTCCCAGACACGTTCTTGAATTATGTCAATGCTTATTTGTTTGTCTAGCTACATTGCTCATTCTAGTTGGATTGCTTAGAACTTATACTTTATCTTACTCCTTAAGATAAGGCTATGAGTGTTATTTAAATGCTCTATTTATTTTTTATATATGATAATGCTCCATCTATTTTTTTTGTATATATGATGCTTTACGTGTTGTACTTGATATTGGAATTAGCTGCACTATTCCTAAATCGAAACCCATATTTTATATGCTCGAATGCAAGCTCTAAAGAGAAGTTATAGCACATATTTATAACTTCAAATAGTGACTTACAAACTTAGTCATGTGATGATTCTTATGGCTCTTTGAACAATGAAGCTATCTAAAAAATTATCGAAGCCAGTCCATGAGCTTCGTCACTTAAAGAAGGATTATCTAGATCTTTGATTCAAATTCTCTATGGACAACTACATTCACATTATCAAGCCGCATCCACCAAGCAAAATCAAGAGACCAACACAACTACTCAAATTCAACTTACGAATCTTCTCCCATTCTCGAGGAGACAACACCTATGCACCAGCATTAATAAAGGAAACCAAGAGGTTGATTTTCCCAAAAAGTCATATCCGTACCAAGTTTAGAGGGTTCGTTGAACACGGAAGACCCTTGCCTCTCGATTGCACATTTATATATTTCCATGAAAGTGTTGGTCTTTCCTCATCTAGCTACTCCTCTCCTCTTGAAGACCTTCATTGAAGTCTGGGTGCGGCTGTTTTCCTCTACTTGTCGCTTAACTAGGAAAGCTGCTGAGATTCTTATATCTTTTTTATGAGAGCTATACCTGGTCAAGAACATAATGCTTTTGAAGGATACGAGTAGGAGTGGTAGGTTGTGTGCTCTTCCTAGCATCTTCTAACATCTTGGCTTTCACTTCTTGCATTAACAACTCTATTAGATTTATGCTACTACTTGTTTGTATGATAAGGGACTTTAGTTAGACGGGGACAATCGTGGTTCTTGCTAATAGTTTATGGTTAACATTTATCCTCTGAGGATAACTTGGAAGCGTTGTCCTTCGAGGTACATCATATTTATGCCTCCGAGCACTCCTATAAGCACGTTACCTATCTCACCACCTACCTCTACGGGCTACTCAAAGGCTTTTTGAGTAGTCTTGGTGACTATATCCAAGCACTTATTACTTTATGAGTTATCAATAAGAACTACCCACAAGTTTTTTTTAGTTATTCCAAGCAACTTTGAATGTCCTAGCAACTTTGAGCGGTCCTATTGCTTACCTCCGAGCACTTATTATTTTTGTGAGAGTTACTTATAACGCTTTGGGCAATCTTAGTTCTTGCATCCAAGCACTTATTGTGTACATGAGCTATCATATAGATTGAGACAATAACTCTCCTCGGCCAAGGTGATCGAGGTAGTGAGAACTCACTTTTGACCGTTGAGATTGAGATAATGAGACCTCTCTTCTTGGTCAGGGTAGTAAAGGCTATAAGATCTCTCTCTTAACCATCAAGATCGAGACCGTAAGACCTCTCTCCTTTGGCCGGGGTAGTAGGCGTAGTAAGATCTCTCTTCTGACCCAAGAGATCGAGGTCCTCCAGAGTTCTTTCCGTACTGCCAAGCTTAAGATCCTACTCTATCTCTCCTGACCATAGAGAACAAGGCCATAAAATCTCTTTTCTAAGCAAACTAGCTAATTAACAATGTCGAGTAGATTTGTCTTCGGGCAACAGAAAACTCTCCCCTCGTTTTCAAGGTAATTAAGGATGGGAAAGACATGTAGTTGACTCTTGATTATGAGCAAGCTCTCCAATACCTTAGAAAGTACTTGCTCAAACTTCTATTGCAATCCACTCTCCAACCTAGTAAGACATTACAACTTTATTTGGCTGCCTCCGCTACTCTTATACGTTCTATGTCATTCAGAAGATGTTGGGGAAGCAATGCAAACTCAGAACAGAATTTGGGAGAAAAAATGACTTGTATTAACAGAGAAAATTCAATATACAAGATTTACACAAAAAACTCCCCTAAATATCTTGGAGCTCAACCTAGCTCTCTAACACTCGGAACTCTCTGGTTCTAATTCCTGAACTCTCTCTGGAGTTTCTCTGATGTATGTTCAGGCAGAATTCGTCCCATCTTTATAGGGAAACTCTGTATACAATTTCAAACCAATTTGGCCACTACCTTTGACTTTCAATATGGGAGGTGCCTAATTAATTTGACTATCAATGCATTCACATGGGAGGGATTCTGGAAGCCATGCATGTCATGCATGAGCTCATCAGAATTCTAGAACTCATGCATGTCATGCATGAGCTCATCAATTCTCCCCCTCCATCCCATGTGAAAAAGGGAGTAACAACAAAAGTAATTAGACAGCTTCTAATCCAACTATGTCTCTGCATAGTTCTAGCTTGTCTCTGGTGACCACTTTTGTTAACATGTCCGCTGGATTCTCCTTTGTATGAATCTTCACAAGCTTCAACAGTTGCTTGTCCATCACCTCGCGTATCCAATGATAGCGAATATCGATATGCTTCGTTCGAGAATGGTACACTGAATTATTGCTCAAATACAGAGCACTTTAACTGTCACAGTGTACTTTGTACTCTTTTTGCTCGATCCCAAGTTCTTGGAGAAACCGCTTCAGCCACAACATTTCTTTTCCGACTTCTGCTGCGGCAATGTATTATGCTTCTGTCGTGGATAGCGCAACACACTTCTGTAGTCTTGACTGCCATGATACAACTCCCCCTACAAAAGTGTAAACAAAACCTGATGTAGATTTCCTACTGTCAGGATCTCCGGCCATATCTAAATCTGTATAGCCATCCAAGATTGGATCAGCTCCCCCATAACACAAGCATATTTTCGAGGTACTTTTAAGGTATCTGAGAATCCACTTGACTGCCTCCCAATGTTCTTTCCCTGGGTTGGAAAGAAATCTGCTCACGACTCCTACAGCATGAGCAATATTTGGCCTTGTACACACCATGGCATACATTAAACTTCCTACAGCAGAAGAATAGGGTACCGACACCATGTCCTCTATCTCTTTCTTAGATGAGGGACATGATCTCTTGCTCAGCTTGAAATGATTAGCCAGTGGTACACTAACTGGCTTAGCACCATCCATGTTGAACCTTTGAATTACCCGTTCAACATATTTCTCCTGAGACAGCCATAATTTCTTTTGTTTTCTGTCGCGACGAATGTGCATCCCCAAGATTTGCTGAGCTGGTCCCAAGTCCTTCATATTGAAGGTTTTTGAAAGTTCCTTCTTCAGCTGCTTTATTTTTGTTGCATCCTTCCCGATGATCAACATGTCGTCCACATATAACATGAGTGCAACAAAGTCTCCACCTGGAAGTTTCTGAAAGTAGACACACTGATCTGCAGCAGTTCTTTTGTACCCATGACTCACCATGAAGGAGTCAAACTTCTTGTACCATTACCTTAGTGCTTGTTTGAGGCCGTACAAGCTCTTTTTGAGCCTACACACGAGGTGTTCTTTTCCTCGAACCTCGAACCCTTCTGGCTGCTCTATATAGATTTCTTCATGTAAGTCTTCATGAAGAAATGTTGTCTTCACATCCATCTGCTCAAGCTCTAAATCTAGACTTGCTGTCAATCCGAGGATGATGCGGATTGAGGACATCTTTATCACCGGTGAAAAGATTTCATCAAAGTCAATTCCTTTCTGCTGAAGGAATCCTTTTACCATCAATCGGGCTTTATGTTTTATCACTTTTCCTGTTCCATCTTTCTTGAGCTTGAATACCCACTTGTTCTTCAATGCCTTCTTTCCGTCTCGGAGCTTGACTAGTTCATAGGTTTTGTTCTTCTCAAGAGAATTCATCTCATCTCGCATTGTATGCAGCCATCGTTCTTTTTCTGGATGAGATAAAGCTTCATGAAAGCTTTCTGGCTGCCCCTCATCAATAAGCAGTGTATACTCTGATTTCGGATATCTCCTCGACAGAATCTGACCTCGCTTAGATCGTCGTAGCTGAGGTTCTTCATTTTCAGGAGGTATATTAGCTTCTATAGGTGATTGTGGCTTCCCCGGCTCAGCAATCTCTTCATTTTCCTCCTCCTGATCTGCTTCTGGAACTTCTTCTGGTACTTCATCATTTCTTGTGGCATTTGGTGTTGAGTCTGCAACAATATCTGGGGCACTGCTAGTGGGATTTGTAGATATTGTTGTCTTTTCAGCGTCTTCATATGTTTGGTCTTCATGAAATACGACATCTATACTCCGGATGACTTTCTTTTCCTTGGGATCCCATAATCTGTATCTGAATTCTTCATCTCCATAACCGATGAAGATACATGGAACAGTTCTTGCATCGAGCTTCTGTCTGAGCTCCTTGGATACATGTACGAAGGCTAAATAACCAAACACTTTCAAATGATTGTAGGAGGGCTTTTTATTTGACCATACCTTTTCTGGAATCTCGAAGTTTAGTGGCGCCGATGGTGCTCTGTTGATTAAGTAACAGGCGGTGCGAACTGCCTCCCCCTAGAATGGCTTGGGTAACTTAGCCAATCTAAGCATGCTTCTGACTCATTCCATGATGGTTCGATTCATCCTCTCGGCCACTCCATTGTGCTGTGGTGTGCGTGAGACCGTTCTTTCATGTCGAATGCCATATGTCCGACAGTAAGCATTGAACTCTCTGGAGGTATACTCGTCTCCATTATCTGATCGGAGGCATTTTAATTTCTTACCCGTTTCACGTTCTACCATGGCGTGAAACTCCTTGAACTTCTCCAGAACTTCATCCTTCGTCCTGAGGAAATACACCCACACTTTCCGAGATGCATCATCAATAAAGGTCAAGAAATACCTTTTACCGCCTTAGACTTTCCACTTCGAGAGGTCCGCATACATCACTGTGTACTAGCTCTAATAACTTTGATTTCTTCACTGATGAGGAGCTGAATGACACCCTCCGTTGTTTTCCCGTACAAACAATAGTCGCAAGGATGAGACGCTGCATCCTTGGAAACAGTGATCAGCTTCTTTTTCTGAAGGTTGATAAACCCTTTTCACCCATGTGACCGAGCCTTTTATGCCACAAATCCAGAGGTACCATGTGTTCTGCTACATGAAGGCTCTCTCCGTTTATCTTTACATGAGTCCTGTAAAGATTGTCACATAATTTACCTCGAGCAACCACCATGACCCCTTTCAACATTTTCCATGTACCATTAGTGAAGCAACTCTCATAGTCTTGCTGATCAAAGGCTTTTACCGAGAGCAAGTTGAGTCGAAGATCTGGCACATGACGAATGTCCTTCAAAGTTATTGTACATCCGACGTTCGTTTGGAATTGAATATCACCAATTCCCATGATTTTGGCGGTGCTGTTGTTTCCCATCTTCACTATCCCAAGGTCTCCTGCTTTGTACGTGGTAAAGATCTCTCTGTAAGGAGTGACTTGACAGGAAGCTGCTGTGTCAATTACCCATTCTACTCCTTGGTCTGCTGTGTGGAAGCACGTCTCTTCTGCACAAATGGTCACATCTTCTACCACTGTAACTCGTGGCTCTTCGTAGCTTTGAGCTTGTGAACTCTCCTGGTTCTACTTCTGAAAACTGCGACAATTTTTCTTTATGTGACCTTCTTTGCCACAGTGATAACATTTGTAGGTGGGTCTCCACCCATCTGTTGACCTACCCCTTTTGTTTGTTGATCTACTTCTGCTTTTGCTTCTACCTCTTCTCCAATCTTCACCTCAAGACTGTCTTCCTCGATTCTCCATGATGTAGGCTTCATCTTGACTGGCGCCTACATCTTTTCTTCTCGCCTCCTCGTTCATTGGCATCCTTAACCATTGACAAGGTAAGTTTGCCTCCAGGTGCTGAATTACTGATGGAGACCACTAACGTCTCCCATGAATCTGGAAGGGAACTGAGAAGTAGAAGGGCTTGTTCTTCGTCTCCAAGCTGTAACTCGACTGCTGTCATTTGATTCACCAAGTTCTGGAACTCACTTGTGTGTTCTGCTACTGGAGTTCTACTCCGCAACTTCAGGTTTACAAGCCATCTCATCAGGATGGCTTTATTCCTTGCTGACTTGGCTTGATACATACTCTCTAATTTTGTCCATAGAGAATATGCATCTGTTTCCTTGGCTACATGGCGGAAGACACTGTGGTTGATCCATTGTCTGATCTGACCGATATATTTTCTGTTTATTTTCTTCCACTCTGCCTCTTTTTCTGTCTCAGGTCTCTGCCCTTCAAATTCTATAGGATCATATAGATCCTTACAACTAAGGAGATCCTCTATCCTGGGCCTCCATAGTGTGTAATTGGTAGTAGTAAATTTTATCATGGCTCCGGATGATTCTTCTATTTTAGAATAATTAATTCACTAAAATGAAAATTGAATTTTAAAAATCCGAGCCCACCGTTACGTTCGAAACGGTAAAAAAATGGTGGAATAGCCTCTTTCGGGGCTCAAAAATTCCTTTTATGCAATAAATACTAAGCTTGGAAATGCTAAGGACTAAACTGAAATTTCTTGGGGGCTAAACTGAAATTTCAGAAACTAAAGGGGGCATAATGTTATTCACCAGAACTACATGGGCCAAACTGTAATTTCCTAAGGACTGAAATGTAAATTTAAAAAAATCAGGGGGTCAAAATGTTATTACCCAAAAATACAGGGGCCAAACAAATTTCAGAAAAATATGCTGACGTGGCAGTGTCAAACACATGTCGATGACGTGGCCTGCTGACGCGACTGTGCTGACGTGGCTTTGATGACGTGGCTCTGTTGACGTGGCAAAAAATCGCTGACGTGTCGGATGACGTGGCGCTGACGTGGCTCGTCTTCAACCTTGAGACGCGCGTGTGGCTCGTGAGGCGAGTGAAGCCCACTTGCAATGCAGCAGCTCGGCGCGTGCGGCGTCTCTGGTGGTCGGATCGGTCGCCAAAAAATTGTAGAATGCTTATCTCGATCTCACGAACACACTGGACACTTCAAATTCGAAATTCGAACACTTTCCGAAAAATCGAAATTTTCCAGAAACAGAGGACGAATTTTCTCTGAATTTTTTCTCTCTGTTCTAACGTTCCAGGAGCTCAATGAGGCTCTGATACCACTTGTTGGGGATGCAATGCAAACTCAGAACAGAATTTGGAAGAAAAAATGACTTGTATTAACAGAGAAAATTCAATATACAAGATTTACATAAAAAACTCCCCTAAATATCCTGGAGCTCAACCTGGCTCTCTAACACTCAGAACTCTCTGGTTCTAATTCCTGAACTCTCTCTGGAGTTTCTCTGATGTATGTTCAGGCAGAATTCGTCCCATATTTATAGGAAAATTCTGCATACAATTTCAAACCAATTTGGCCAGTACCTTTGACTTTCAATATGGGAGGTGCCTAACTAATTTGACTATCAATGCATTCACATGAGAGGGATTCTGGAAGCTATGCATGTCATGCATGAGCTCATCAGAATTCTAGAACTCATGCATGTCATGCATGAGCTCATCAGAAGAGGCAATACTATTCAACAATTAGTTTGCTATACTAGTGCACTCCATTTGGGTGCATTCCGACCTGTCATTACACTCTTCAAAAAACCATTGTTACATAGTATGGTCAAACAGATATTGACATGAGCAAATTTGACATCTCCTTCGAATACTTCTCATACTTGACAGGAACATATTTTTCGCTCCATAGACAATAATATAGTCACAAGTCTTAAAATAATTCTCAGACTTGTAACTAGGGGGACTACTGTAAGTAAAAAATATTACACACCAAGAAAAGACCAAACAACCCTTACTGAGCCTTAATGACAGCCATACACTTGAAGGGCTTGGATTTCGCACATGTGTAAAGGCACTATAAAAGGGCACTTTAGGGTTGGAAAAAGGGATCTAGATCTCATCTCAATCATCTTATGAAAGTTAGAGCTTTAGGAGAAACCTAAGACAGCCACCAAGAAAGAAAATGGGAAAAGAGAGGATTTTGGAAAAGAAGGTGTGAGCAGGTGATTATTGTTCACTATTTGCTGCCACAGTTCACCGTACAATTCATCACCATTGTTCATCGGATATTGTTTATTGCCACCATTCATCAAACACTATTGCATCGTCACTGTTCACCAGACATTATCTAAGGTTATTGTTCATAAAATACTATTCATTGATTCCAACCACTCTCACTTACTCTCCCCTTTATATTATGCTATTTGATCATCCTCCTCGAACTGACTTGGGTGTTAGAGGATGCACACCAAGGAGATCTACATCCTCTGATGTGCTTGGATGGTTTTGCAATTAGGAGCTCACCAAACCATTGGAGGCATCTGACTTGGACCTTTTGTCAGATGACAGTGTGTGCTCAGGACAAGCATGCTCTTAAGGAGGAATACGTCTGAGGAGGAGCTCTTGACAAACACCCTTGGATATCTCGACCATGATAGACTTTCTTGACCAGGACATATCCGACCAGGATAAAACTTCCCGACCATGACAGCCCTTTTTCGGGCATATCAATTCTAAGATCAAGAAGTGGACTACTAGGATTCAAGCGATGTTATAGTATTCTTCTCTTATTACATGGCACATGGATTGATCTCGATCCACGTGTCTTTGATCTTGGTCCATTTCTTTGCATCAACAACAACCAAGAAACTTTTTTTGGTGATGGCTTTTGAGAGTTTTGAGAAATCACATTCATTTAATACTTTGTAAAACACAAAAACTGAGAGTGAGGTTGAGTGCTTGTATCTTGTATTCAAGTTGAAGATTAAATGAGAGTTCATTTCACCATGGGCGTAGACCACATTGGTCAAATCGTGTAAATCGCTTGTTCACGTCAAAGTGGTTTATCTGTAATTGCTCAAACCTAGTATCTACACTTCTAAATTTTGATCTTAGCATATACATGAGTTTATCTATATTATTAATTAGCTACTACAAAATTGCTAGCTAGGAGTTTTTATTCAACATGATTAATCGTTTACATGTACAATTAATCTTGTAAATTTGTAATCCATGGAGAAAATGACTTGATTGGTAGAAAAGTCGTATTATATATTCTTTTTAATGCATCCGGATCAAGGCCCCAACAGGTCTTTATTCTTAATTGCATTTTCTGTTTAAAAGCATTCCAATGTCTTCTGAAAACTCTTGCTATTTGAGGATGTTCTGCATGTTGGCATATGTTTAATTCACCCACTGATCCGATCGTCTAAACTCAGATAATTTATAACTTCTTAATTTAACTATAGGCACTAGAAGTAATAGTTGTCATGTCCAAAAATATGAACATTTTAAACTACCATCTTTTTGTTGCAAAATGACATCATTTCAGTTGTAATTTCTTCTTCTTCTTCTTGTAATTAATGACGCCGTTTATACTGAGAATTTGCTACTTTTTCACTTTCTAAATATAAATAACTTCAACTGTAATAGAAAATTGGCGTAGACCCTTTTGAGGTCTGAGCTAACTGCATAGATTTAGGGGTCATTGAAGTTAGTAAGTTGTTTCTTTTATTTAATATTTAATTTTTAGTTTTTAATAAAACATATAGGTCAAGCCTCTACGTGGTGGCAGACTCAGAATTTAAAGTTTAGGGGGCCTAACAGTTGACTATAAAACTAAAAAGTTTTATTACATATTTGTAATGTAACAAAAAAAAATTATTATAATTTTTGGATTAGTTAATCATCCAATTAAAAATCTAGAATTTGACCTTCTTTTAATCTTGTAAATAGATATGAATCAAATAATATAAATAAATATTTGTTAATATAACATATTCATGTTGTTTTCTAAAGGGAAAACTCCTTTTTCCTCGTGAAGTTCGGAAAAAAAAAAAAAGACGCCTTGAGGATCTGGAAATAGCAAATTGGCAGTTGAAATCATATTTCTACCATTATTTTAAATGATAAAACATGAAAGAGGAAAAAAGTTGCATAATATGACTAGAATACCCTTGCAAACCAAGCCTAACTAAACCAAAAATTAATAAAAACTTAATAAATTAAAAGATTAAAATAATATTAAATTTCTTCCTCTTCTCTCTCTCTCTCTCTCTCTCTCTTCTCTCCACGCCTCTTCCTCTGTTTCCTCTCCCTCTACACCACTTCCTCTTCTCTCTCTCCCCCTTGTCACCCCATATCACCAAAACCGCCACCATCTCCTCCCCCTCTTCCTCCTTTTCCTATGCTGCCACCAGCCCCACCGTTGCCTCACCACCAATTCCTTTGCCAATGTCGCCCCCAATACCTCCTCGTATAGCAATGAACCTTGGCCTTCCAACTAACATCTCTCTGCTTCGGCTTTGCTTCTCTTCTCCTTCTCCTTCTCCTTCTCAACACACATTCTTTTCAACACACTTATTCCTTTACTAACTATGATTTTGTGTTTTTTAGTATTAGTTAGGGATTTTGGGTGTCTAGGTTGGCTTGGTGAAATACGGTGATTAATGGGCTTGAATCAATTTTGGCTTTTTTGCGTTAATTTTTTTTTTTTGTCGGGGTTGTATTGCGTGATGGTAGCGTGTTGTTGGGATTTGGTTGTTGATTGGACTTGGGTTTGGCTACTATTAGGTGTTACAAAGTGGCTGGATCGACTAGATTTGATGGTGGTGGCAATATAGGTGAAGGAGGTGGTGGCAGTGTAGGTGGATGAGGTGGTGCTAATTGGAATTTTCATTTTCTTGTTGTGCTGGTGTGTTGTGAAGTGGTTGGATTTGATGGTGGTGGCAGTGTAGGCGGAGGAGGTAGTGGCAGTGGAGGAGGAATCGGTGGTGGATTCAAGGGAGGTATTGGAAAAGAAAGTGGTTGGGTTTGTTGTAATGTTGCATATTTGTTTATTTATTTTGTGTTAATAATAAGATTTAATTATTATTGACACTAATTTTTAAAATATTATTGATTTTATATTATTTTTAATAATTTTTTTATGTATTATATTTATCCATGCAATTTTGTTTTCAACTATATTTCCATAGTTCAAGGACAAAAATATAATTTTAGGGAGTAATTTACAATTTTTAGATTCTCAGAGGGAGTTTTTTTTAACGAACCTCTAGGGGGAAAAGTAGTTATCCCATTTCACAAAAGTTAAAAAAAATTTCTATTTTTTTAAAAATTATCAATTCTCAAATAAACTATGAAAAATGAACTACAATTATAAAGTTTGAATAAAATAATTAAAGAATGAGTATATTATACATATATCTAAAGTTATATCTTCAGTACAGTAGTCATTTTTATTAAAAAGAAAATATAATCCAGAGTATATGAAACGTAAATAAATTAATATTGTCTCATATTTCTATTTAATAAAGTTTTAAAACATATATTCTATTAGTTAATTAATTGAAATAAAGATTGTTGAGTTATGAATATGATATAGTAATTATGTTATTATTGAAAAAATTATAAAAAATGAAAGGAGCTAAACAAATTTTATCACAAAACACTTGCAAGGTTATATGCTATAGGAAATCTATTAAAAATCTGGAAGGGTCTAAAGTAATTTTTTTTTTCACTTAAAAAGCTTCACATAAAGAGCGATAACTACAAATTTTTTAAAACTTGGAGAGGCCCGGGCCCCCATTTCACAGTATAGGTTCATCGATGCCTCTAAAGGCTAACTTACTTTAATATATAAAACTATTTTTACATTATAATATTATAATGTAAAAAATCATTAAGGGGAAGAACTATTAAAAAAATGTGCTAGGAATCCAATATTTGTTAAATTTTCATGCATGGCAACTTCCAGAAAGCTATCAAGAAATTAAAAGAATGTCAGAAAGTCGTTTTTTCCAGGGCTTTGTCCATACAAGGTAAATCATGTGCAACAAAAATAATAATAGAAATCCATTGTGGGGAAAACCAAAAAAAAAAATCATTTAATAATAACATATTTCTCAACCTTTCAAAAGAATTTTGAAAAACTATCAAGAAAAAGAATGTTAATTAAGAAAGTTGTTTCTTCAACTTGTCTATATGCATGTACAATATAATTTATATTGACATAAATTGTACACCTAGAGCATATACAATATATTAATTCTAAAATGGAAATGTCTTACATCGAAGAAGGAAAAGAACCTTTGACTTCTGGAAACCATAGATTACAACTTTGAGAGTTCTAGTTGTCAATCTAGTCACGAGAAAACAATGAATATAATGTTGAACAAAACATTTCTTTTAAGGAGTGCCGTTGTAAGAAAATAAATAAAACGAGGGGCCCAAGCACAAGCATACATATAAGAATTGGGATTGCTTTATACGATATTTTATTGACTTTGCCGTAAGCCAAGAAAAAGCTTAAGCTGAAAGACAGCATCATCGTTGCTATAGATATGTAAAGTGCTATGACTCCAGCCATCAACTTGAGGGGTAACGATTTCAGAAAATCCTTCTCATCATAAGTAGACGTAAGAATAGACAAAAACATTAGTATCGAACTCAAAGCAGAGGAAAGCGCGAGTGCATCTGCCACAGTGAAACTGCAAAAGATAACATTTTCTTGATAGCGAGGTATTCCATTGTCATTATAATCACCGGGTACATTGAAAGCAGCTGCAAAAACCAAAGTAGCAACGATTGTGGCAACAAGCATGCATGATTTAGATGTCTTCTTCATCCAATCTTCTGCTTCTCTCAGCAAGCTTTTATGCTCTTTGGTAAATAGCTCTCGAGGTGTGAGACCATCGTTATTTTTCATTTCTTTATATGAAGGCATTACGAGTGACTCGACATTCTGCCCACAACATTAAAGGGAATAATTATAAACAAAAGTTAACTCCTAAATCACAGAAATCGAACTGGTAGGACTTAATTAAGGCGATCCTTATTTCTAAAGTTACTAACATCATAGTTTTAGCACTAGTCCAATTTCACAATGAGTGAATGGTAATCCTTTGTCCAATTTCACACATAACATCAAAAAAGTATTCGATTATAAATCTAGTTGAAGTTTTATTAAAGATTTGGAGAGCTCTTGGGGAAGAAATGCAAGTGTTTACCTTATAGGTTCTTAATTCTTGCTGCATTAGTAAAGCTGCACCTGGCACCATATCAGCTGGCCTTTCACAATTTATATATCTTGCAGCTAGATGCAATAAATTGTTGCCGCCTTCATCTTGAAGAGCTGCTATAAACTGCTTGTCAAAACCTAAATCATTGATGAGATTGAAGATGGTGGCATGACGGTGCAGAATGGCAACGTGGAATATTGTTCGACCCTCTTCATCTATTATACGAACCAGATCAGGGTAGAAGTTAATAAGTTCTGACAAGAATTTGAAGTTTCCGTGTTTAGCTGCATCAAAAAGGAAACCTTTATTTGTGTTCATGTATCTCCAAAGCCTCTCACGTTTTAGATCTTTTATGTCATTCCAAAGAGATCTAAGTAGACGAAGAGCTTGCATTGACAAGTCCATTTCGTGATTGATCAAACTATTTCCTGGACAGATAAAGAGCAAGTAGGAAGAACTTGTCAATTACTAGACACAATTAACTGAAGAATATGTATAGACATAGGTGAATATTTACTCCAAACATGCAGCTAGTAGTCACAAGATTCTCTACTTCAATATTTGTGCTGAAAAATACTTACATGAGCTTTGCATACCACATCGTCATGCATAAATTGTATGCCAAGCCATTCATACTTTGCCATATGTTTAAAAGTAGTTGAATTTTCAACCTTTCTTTTGGAATTTTCAATGCTAATGTGTTCTTTGCTCCTAATTTTTCAAAACCTACTGTCGTTGCCAGATTATAATTTCAATAACTACTTATGGTGATATCATATAGTCATGTAATTGTATAGGTTCACCAAATCCTTAAAACAACTGGGTGAACCAATCCCACATAAGTATTTCTCGTTTGTGCTAATATTTCGACGGACAGTTTAACCATATGTAAGTGATCATTTTCATTTTTTCTTTTTCTGAGTAGACCTCTATAAATATTTTGAAGTAGTATTTTAGTAGGTACATATGCGTGACCTACTTCATCTGTTACCACGCAGCATCATCAAAGGAAATGTTACTCCTTTTCTATTATTATTATCTAGTCTCCATATTAAATAGTAGAAAATGTCATCAACAATATTCATTGAGCAGTGATAAAATTCCAAAATCATGCACTTCAAATAACATGACATGGTTTTAAAGCGAACACATCATTCACTACATCATTTATTCATCCACTTGGTAATTATTAATTGAATATATAAAAATTAGGATATAAACTTAAAGTATAGTTTGGAATGAGTATCATTACTTATATTCTTTTTTTATGTAAAAATGACTTGTAACTAAACCTATACAAGTTATGATGCAATGAGGTCTTTTACATCACAATTACTTTTTTTTTTTCTTTATTGATCTCGGTGATAATTTAATTTTAACATTTAATTACAAAAGCACACAATTAAACGTAATCACAAACATGTCAGGTGTTGTTGAAGAATCATGCATGAAATAGGAATTTCTTTGACACTTATATTGAAGATCGGAGCAAAATACATACCTCCGCCGGAGAATGCTGAGGGAGTTTGCGCCAACATATGCAAGGCCGTTCCATATCCCTCATAATTAAGCAGAGCTAGTTTATTTTTTTTATTATCCAGCTCTAGCAACTTCAACGCGAGATCTGAGTTTCACAATTCTAAAATTGAAAACAAAAAGGCAGAAAGAAAGCACAATACATGGGCAGCATTTTCAAAAGACCACTACATTTTCTAAATGTGAGACATATTTAAAATTTTCAAACAAGTAGACGCAAGTGTTACGGACTGGAAATACATATCAAATTGCTTCCATTAATTTATTACAAATTCAAAGCACAGTATTTGGTTTGATGACAATTTCCTTCTCGTGCAAATGAATCTCATAGCAATTTGATTAGTTTTAATTTAAATACTCGTGCTTAGAAACCTCGCTAATCTATCTTCTTTCTCGTTAAAAATAAATAAATGACACCGGAGATTTTATTGTATTTAATTTTAAAAATAATGTGATGAGTAGAACAGAATTATGACTATTGTAGTCTCAGTTCCTTGACTGCTTAAATTTATTCGTTATCTTATCCCAAAGTAATATGCACAAATGGATGCATCAGAATGAAATTTATAAGTATGAAGATAGAGCCTGTAGAGGAAAATTTTACCATGTCATCCAAGATCCATCGAATAAAATCTCTTCTTTAAGATAAACAGGTCAAGTAAATAGAAGATGAGATTG
>SNVD02000290.1:0-13388 GCA_013180625.2 Boswellia sacra
ATTCCTTGATTTGATTTTCTACCTCAACAATATCATCATCTAAATTCTTTGAAGAAATCACATTAGTTTCATCAAATTCAACATGCATAGAATCTTCAATAGTAAGAGTATTTTTGTTAAAAACTCTATATGCCTTACTATGGTTGGAGTTGCCAACAAAAAATTCCAATATCGGCTTTTGCATCAAATTTTCCAAGGTTATCCTTGGTGTTTAAAATAAAACATTTACATCCAAAAACTTTGAAAAATCCAATGTTGGGTTTTCTTCCTTTCCAAAGTTCATAAGGAGTTTTCTTTATTAAAGCTCTAATATGGACTCTATTGATTATAAAGCATGCGGTATTAACGGCTTCGGCCCAAAAATATTTTGGCAAATTATTTTCAAGTAACATGGTCCTAGCCATTTCTTTGATAGTCCTATTTTTCCTTTCAACAACACCATTTTGTTGTGGAGTTCTAGGTGAGGAAAAATTATGCTCAAAACCATTTTCATCACAAAGATTTTCAAATGCAACATTGTCTACTCACCACATGATCACAAAATCCTAGTGTACACAATATACCCTTATGTTGGATTTTGGACGCTTTTTTTGTAAGTTTTGAAAAAGCTTGTATGGCCTCATTTTTAGTTTTCAAGAATAACACCCAAGTGAATTTTGAATAATCATCCACAATAACAAAAACATAATACTTTCCACTTAGACTTTGAGTTCTTGATGGTCCAAATAAATCTAAATGAAGTAATTGTAGAGGTTTATTTGTTGAAATAAATTTCTTTTGTTTAAAGAAGTTCTCACTTGTTTTCCAAATTGACAAGCATCACAAATTTTATCCTTTTCAAATTTTATTTTTGGAAGACCATCAACTAAATCATTTTTAGAATTTTTGAAATTGTGTCCATGCTAGCATGACCTAACCTTCTATGCCATAACCAAGCATCATGATTAACAATGAAACAATTTTCTACATGATCATTAACATCAATATCAATTGTATAAATATTACCACATCTATTACCAACAAATAATGTCTTATTGTTACTAACATCCTTGATCACACATCTATTAGGCTCAAATAACAAATATCCCTTTCACACAATTGCATAATGCAATCCAAAGTCCTAATGTTTTAACGCATGTGCAAGCAAACTCTTAATAATAGGGTGAAGAAGGGTTACCAATATCACCATGTCCGATTACCCTTCCTTTGGCATTATCACCGAAGGTCACATATCCTCCTTTCTTCATGATTAATCTTGAGAACTTGGAGGTATCTCCGGTCATATGCCTTGAGCATCCACTATCTAAGTATCACTTGTGTTCGTCACTCCTTTGTTTCTACAATCAACATTAAAAGAGCGACTTTTTGGTACCCAAATGTTCTTGGGTCCTTGGGGGTTAGTTATGGTACTTTTTGGAATCCATATTTGTTTTAAATTAGGATTCTCTTAATGTAACAAGAATGCATTTTGTGTCCTTTTCTTCCACAATAATTACATGAATGATTAGGATTATTCATAGAAGATGCATGAACAAAATATTTTTTAAAATAATTTTGATTTTTATGAGTTTTATATCCTAACCCTCTTTTATCAAAAACACACCTTTGGTTTTGTAACATAGAATTCAAATTTTTTGTGCTTTTTGTAAACCTATCAACAATATTTCTTAAGTCATTATTTTCCTTTTTCAAAATAACATTTTCTTTCTCCAATTATCAAAATCCTTTTGTTTTAAAAATTCATTTTCAGTTTTTAATAAATGTATTTGACTTTCCAAACTTTCAAAATCTTTTTGCTTTAAATTTTCATTTTTATTTTCTAAAGCTTCATTTATTTCTACCACCTCTTCTAATTGAGATAACATGATTTTTGACTTCTTTTTGAAAGCATTAATTTTTAAATTTTGCTTATCAACTTGCACATGTAAATTTTGGAATGCTTCAAGTAATTCATCATATGAAAGTTTAGGATCATAGTTTAGAATACTTACCTCATCTTCACTTAAAGCCATGAAGCACATGTTTACCACTTCGCACCTTCTCTTCGTGGAGCTAGCTTCATATTCATCCCAATTTGTGGCTTCATTGCTTGGATTTTCTTGGTTGGGACTCTTGAAGTAAGAACAATCCCATCTTACAGTCCCGGTCTTGCACTCATTAGCAAATGACTTGATATTTCCTAATCTTGCTTGAGCTTTCGCCCGTTGTACTCACTCTAGAATGCTTCTTGAATCCTTGGTTTCTTATAATCATCCTTTTTAGCTTTCTTGTGATGAAACAAGACTTAATATATCCTTCAGCGTCGGACGCATCATCCTTCTGTTAAAGATTGAAGCGATATTTTTCTTTTTCTTGAAATCTTCTTCATTCTCCGTCAAGGTGATTCATGAGTCAGAGAGAAACATAAGTTCTTCTAATGGTAGTTGTGAGGTCTTTGCTCTTGAATGCTGTCACCTTTGGCTCGCAAGATTTGGTAGACAACCTAATAATCTATTTCTCCACCATTTCAACATTAGAATAAGATTTACCAAGAGATTCAAACTATTAATAATATCCGTAAATCTAGTAAACATTTCAGAAATTGATTCATCCGATTTCATCTTAAAAAGCTCATAACTATGATCTAGCATACTATTTTTGGATTCTTTAACTTGACTAGTTCCTTCATGAGTTACTTCAAGTGTGTGCCATATTTCTTGTACCGTAGATCAAGTAGATATTCTATTAAACTCATTTCTATCTAGAGCACAATACAACACATTCATAGCTTTAGCATTCAAACTCAATTTCATTTTATCATCTTCACTAAACTCTTTAGGTTCTTTAAGTATGCATTCCCCATTTTCAATTTTGGTAGGAACAAAAGGTCCTTCCAAAACAATAGACCACAAATCATAATCAAAAGATTTCAAGAAAATACTCATTCTAGTTATTCAATAAGAGTAATCACTTCCATTAAAAAATGGAGGTCTAGAGATAGAAAGTCCCTCAACATATGAAGTTGAATTAAAAGTTGCCATAGCTCAAAAATCAATTAAGATTTAAAAAATTGAGCAACCTTGCTCTGATACCACTTGTTGACCCATGTATGGCAACCCAAGAGGGGGGGTGAATTGGGTTTTTATTTATCAAAACGGATTTAGTAAACTTTTCTTGAAAATCAAAATTATTTAACTCTTTCTTTAAGAATAAAGGTGAAGAAGATGAAATAGAATGCAATCAAGAGAATAGAAATAAGAACAATTACAAGTGCAAGTTAATGTAAAGAGATAGGGATAGAGAGAGTGCAAACTCAATTTACGTGGTTCGGCAAACCTTACCTACGTCCACGGGCTCCTAGCTCCACGAGCTAAGCTTTCCACTAAGTTGTAGAAATCTTTACAACTTGCTTGATGAGCAACCTCACCAAGACTTTTTCTTCCAACTCTTGATAACACCACACCAAGAGTTCTTCTTGATGAACAACCTCACCAAGGCAACTTCCTTCAACTCTTGATAACACCACACCAAGAGTTCTTCTTGATGGACAACCTCACCAAGGCAACTTCCTTCAACCCTTGATAACACCACACCAAAGTTCTTCTTGATGAACAACCTCACCAAGGCAACTTTCCTTCAACTCTTGATAACACCACACCAAGAGTTCTTCTTGATGAACAACCTCACCAAGAAAACTTCCTCCAACTCTTGATAACACCACACCAAAAGTTCCTCTTGATGAACAACCTCACCAAGGAAAGAATTCTCTCGAGGATAACTTTTATCCTTTACAAGTAGATCTCACTCTCACCACAATACAAGAACAAAGAAAATTTTTACAACAAAAGCACAACTCTCTTCAAAGAGTAGATAAAGAATATAAAGCTCTCTAGACTTGATATTTCTCTTATTTTTTGCTTGATAAAATGCTTCTCTTGCCCCTTCTTGAATGCATGGGAGACTGGCTCCTTTTATAGGCAAATGAGATGAACTTAATCAAGTGAAGACACCAACTCCAAATTTTCTGCCCACCATAAAAACCGTAATTTTGTTTGCCATTTTTGTCAATGTTCCGTTTGTAATTTGAAAATCTACAAAACATAAAAGATTTTCACATTTGAATAAGCTTTCCAACACATCAAGAATCAAGTCATTTGGATATCTGTAGCTCAAGATATGGCCAAAACACCATTCGGTGCTCATGTGACTTGATTTTTCTTTCTTGTGTCAGTCCACCAAATTGAATGATAATTCTGTCAGCCTTCCGTTTGAAATTTGAATTTCTTCAAAACATAAAAGATCTGCATATTTGAATAATCTTTCCAAAACATTAAGAATCAAAGCATTTGGATATCTCTATCTTAAGATATGGCCAAAACACCATTCGGTGCTCATGTGAGTTGATTTTTCTTCTCTGTGTCAGTCCACCGAATTGCATGTCAATTATGCCAGCCTTCTGTTTGAAATTTGAATTTTTTCAAAACATATGAAATGTTCTTCATTAAGTCATCTTTCCAATGCCATAAGAATCAAGTCATTTTGATTTTTCTAGCTCAAGATATGTCCAAAGGAATATTCGGTGCTCATGTCAGCTGCTTCCATTTGTCTTTCAACTTGCATGATGATTTGGACAACCTTGCACTTGAAATTTGAATTTCATTAAAACATATGAAATGTTATAAATTGAGTAAGCTTTCCAAAGGCTTAAGAATCACATCATTTGGATATTTGTAGAGATATATATGACCAATTGATTGAACATTGCTCATGTGTCACATTCCTTGAGTCAATCCTTGTTCTTAAACTTTGGTGCCTTTAACATGTAGTCTTCTCCTTAGCTTCAACACTTCATTTTAATAAGCCTCTTCTTGATTTTAAAATTATTTCAATGATCTTACTCTTGCACATAAATAAACATGTTAGTAAATCTCAATTAATCAATTTGTATTGTTATCATCAAAATTATCATGTAGCCTTAGGGCTAACAGAAATTGCCTCTCATTCTGGTTCATGTGCACTCTTGATCATTATAACAATTTGCACCCCTTTATGATCTATCATGAAACCCATGGATTGAAATACTCCTGTGTCAATGAGGGCTTCAAAAGACAGAGAGCGAAAGAGAAGGAGACATGAGTGAGTCTGGCACTTCAAAATTGAAGAGTAAAATGAGTTGACCAAGGGGTGAGAGTGAAATATTGAAGACAACGAGTTTGTAGAATAGTCTAATCATTGAGTATCATCTGATTTGTTTTGGTTTTATGTCTTTTCATTTTTTTTATTTTCTTTAATTGTCCCTTGACACTACTTAAAAAAAGTGATAAATATATGCTTGAAAAAAGACAAAAAGTGCCAAACAAGGTCAAAAGATAGGTTTGACTTCCAAGGGCTTTCACAGTAGTGTGTAAGTTCTTGTTTATTCTTCAGTTGTATCAAAGCCAGGTTCACACTTTTGGGTTTTGGAATATTTCTAGGTTCAAAGTTTTTGCATTATCTCTATATTTTGCAGTGTAATTCAACCAAGCCATTATCACCTATCGAGCAGTTCAAAATTGAATTTCTCCATTTGTAATCCTTTTACATACAACAAACCCTTCAAAATTTGTCATATTGGTGCTCATTGTGATTTTCCTAAAGGCTATGGTCCATTTGCATAGAAAATTAAGGAAAATGATTTATCTTGTGCTGGTGATAATTTTAGTTCATATGCAATTGTTTCTGGATCAATTAAATGCCAAAACAAAAATTAACAAAAATTAAATTGTGAATATCAAAATTATTCTACTCAAATCTGTGGATTTTTTGTGAAAAAATTTGTGGAAATCAAAGAAGAAACAAAGCAAAACCGTAAAGTTCAGGCATCAAGCGGCGAGAAAAAAGCTTCACACGACAACAAAATAGGTGTAAATGGCAAAAATATTTGAACAAGACAAGATGAAAGTCAAATTTTCAAATCTTAAAAATTAAGGGGTAGGACAAGAGGGTTGCAAATTAGGAAAAAGTCCTTCAGGTACCCATAAAGTGATTCTGACATAAGTGAAGACCCATTATTGACGCACATAACATTTTATTCATTAGGTTGACGGTTTACTTAACTAGTACAGTAAATTTCAAATAGGTTGAACTGGTTTTTCCAAAAAAATTGATCGATTCAAGGGCAAAATCCGATCATATAATTCAATTGGAATGCCTCAAAGGCCTTGTATATGATATGAGGACTGCCAAATTATGAAAATGTCCTTCAATACTCGTGTATCAACTCCAACTTGAGTGAAGACCTCCCATATAGCATCTGATTCATCAGACTAGTAGTCTAGTTGAACCAGTTCACTAAATTTCAAACTCGTTGAATTGGTTTTTCCACAAACTTAACCTATTTCAAGGTAAAATTGTCTCTGATTTCAATGAAATTTCATATCCAAGGGTTTTAAGGCACTCCGAATTGAATCATGTGATCAGATTTTTATTTTAACAATTCCAGATTATATATTTTGAGGATTTTCAAAGGATAACGTAGTATTTTGTGAGTTAAATTTTCTCATTATTTAGCTTATTATATTAAATACATTGCAGCCACAATTGTAGTATTATTATATTATTAGGCTGTTATTACTATTTAATTTGGTTGTGGTTTATTGAATTGTATTTGCAGAAGTAGTTTGGAATATTGACTATTATTGGAAGTGTTATGTGTGATTGAGTTGTTAATAAATTCGAGATCATGGCAAACAAAGCTCCAAACAAAAGTGTTAAAGTCGGAAGACTTGGTAATAATAATTTTCATAGTTGGAAATGAAGGATCTCTTATTTATTAACCAATGAGTACACATTGTATATCATGAAAAATGAGAAACTTGCGTAAGGTGGTGCTCAAATGGCTAAGTGGGAGGACGACAATGAGCTAGCCAAAGCCACTATATTGAACCATATGTAATATGATCTCCTTTCTCTTTATGAGAATTTGAAATTGCCAAAGAGATCATGGAGACTCTTGAGGAAAAGCATGGACCCAAGTCTAATACTTATATATTGTTGCTTATGGAACAATATAGTGAGACTCGCATGCCTAAGACGGACAACATGGTAGATCACATTATGAAATTGGAATTAATTGCTAAAGATCTATCTAATGTTGGCCATGAAATTCTAGACAAGATGCAAGTTACTACTTTACTTAACAGTTTACCTTTATCTTGGGATCATGTGGTTACCTCTTTAACATATGGGCAAAAGGAATTGTCAATGGTAACCTTACCTGCCATATTAGCTATTGAAAAAGTTCGTTAAAATTGACGAAAGCGAGAAAATGGCAATGGTGCTTCTGCTCTTCTTATAATTGAGAGTTCCTAAAAGCCCAAGAACAACAACTATAAGAAGCACAAATTCCAAATGGAATCAATGCAATTGGAAGAAAAACGATAAGAAGATATAAGGATGCTTCATATATGGTCAAATTGGTCATTTCAAGACAAATTGCCTACGACGCAAGAAGACCAATGAACAGCCAAATGAAGTTGTTCTCACTGTTTTTGAAGCTCTAAGTGCTGAAAATGGGAATCAGTGGTGGATTGACTTTGGTGCTACATAGTATGTTAGCAAGGACAAGAGTTCTTTCATCAATTCTCATTATATAGAGCAAGGCGAACATGAATCGTACATGGGGAACAGTACATATGTTGACATTATAAGAAAAACAGTTTTTTGTGACAAAGTTTTTCGTGACGAAATCAAATTCGTCGCAAAAAGCGGCCTTTTGTGATAAAATGCTTATTTCATCGCAAAAGCTAGCATTTGAAGAAAAATGATATTTTGCGAGGAATTTTTTGTCGCAAAATAAAACCTTTAGCGATGAATATTTATTTCCTCGCTAAAAACTTCAGTGACTAATTAGAGAAAAATTTTTTGCGAAGAAATAAAACCTATTGCGACAAAATTTTCTTTGCAAAAAGTACTACGCAAAGATGAGATTTTGTGACAAAAATTTTGTAGTAAAATGAACATTTTTTGCGACGAAATTACATTTCTCGCAAAAAGTCTTACTAACTTATTACACAAACGTTACAATACTTGACATTTTGCGACGAAATCAAGATTCCTCGCATACTGTACATTTTGTGAGAAAAAATTTCTCGCAAAAAAGTGACCTTTTGCGAGAAAAAATTCCTCGCGAAAAGCCATTCTAACTTATTATACGTACTTGGCAATACTGGATATTTTGCCACGAAAATATGATTCCTCACAAAATGAGACCTTTTGTGAGAAAAATTTCTCGTGAAAAGCTCTTCTAACTTATTACATATGCAGCAATACTTAACATTTTGCGACAAAATTAAGATTTCTAGCAAAATTTGACCTCTTGTGAGAAAACGTTTCTCACAAAAAAAAAAAGTCTTTTGCAAGAAAAAACTTCTCGCGAAAAGTCCTTCTAACTTATTACACACACGTGGCAATACTTGACATTTTGTGATGAAATTAAGATTCCTTGTAAAATGTGACCTTTTGTGAGAAAAAGTATCTCACAAAAAGTCCTGTGCAGATTTTATGTTTTTTTGATGAAATTACATTCCTTGAGAAAGACAACTTTTGCGACAAAATTACAATTATTGCAAAAAGTCCTTTTTTTTTAAATAAAAACTTAATAACTTTTCTCTTTTCTTTTTCTCTCTTTGTTTGTGGTCCATCTAATACATAAGTCTTTGTTTGGAGAATGATAAAAAGAAAAAAAAATAAAGAAAGTATAAAAAATTTTATTTTATTTTAAGTAAATTTGAGAATTTTTAAATATAGCAGGGTCATTTGGATATGCAAATAAATTTTTATTAAAAAAATAACCCTTTGTGGTTCCATCCATGCTCTTAAATGTGAAAATTATTGAGATATTCTAAACTTAGTGTTTGTAAAAGAGATAAATAATTAAAATAAACTCTCTCTCTCTATATATGTATAAAATATGAATCGTTAATAATTTAATAATCAAAGCGTAAAATTTATTGCTAATTTTTTATATATAATCTAATTTATATGTGATTTATATATGTCCAATTACTAAATTACAATTATGATAAACTTACTACTATGACTAATTTTTAATTGATGAAAATGGGATTGAAAAAAAAAATCCAACTAGTAAAAATATAATTTATTTTTTAATATTTAATTATATGTCAAATAAACATAAATAATAAATTAATTAATAATCATGTAATGTTGCCTATAATTATTTTTTTATTTTTTATTTTTTTGTTATAGAGTATATTAATTTAGACAGTATATTTTTCTTAGACTTTTAATTTTTGTCTTATAGCTTTGAGTAAATTATTGAGATACTTTAAACAATTGTTAGAGTTTATTTTAGGGGAGATAAATAATTAAAATGAACTCTATAACAAAAAATAAATACATTCGCTACATATTGATTATTATATGAATAATTAATCATTTATCGATAACTTGAAAAAGTTTATTTTCAATTACTAATGCATATGATACTTGTAACATATGCATATATATCTAATAATTAAATTACTTCTATGGCAAAATTATTTTTTATAATTGTAAAAGATATTTTTAATAATTGTTATTTTTATAGAAGAAATGGATAATTAATTTAAAGATATTCTATACTTGAAAATTAATGCAATTTTGTTACATTTTTATATGATTATAATATGAATAATTAATCATTTACTAATCAAATTAGAAAAGCTTATTTTCAATTTCTCATAATAATACTATGACATATATAGATGTCTAATTATTAAATTACAACTATTACAAACTTATGGTTTACGTTTGTTAAAGATATTTTAAATATTAATTGTTAGTATTTGTAAAAGGAATAAATAATAAAAAAATTCACTAAAGGTAAATGCATTTGTTACGTAATGATTATAATATGAATATTTGATCATTTATTCATCAAATTATAAGAAACTTATTTTCAATAACTCGCACATGACAATTATGTCATATGTATAAATGCCTAACCATTCTACATTTGTTAATGATAGTTGACCTATATGTATTTTGTCAACACTTTAATATATATAACAACTATGACATACATTTATATGTTAATAATTAAATTACCTCCATCACAAATTATTTTTTTACATTTGTAAAACATATTTTTAGTGTTTTTAAAAGATATAGATAATTAAAATAAATTATAGCTAAAATGAATGCAATCTTTTTGTTACATATATGATTATAATATCAATAATTAATTATTTATTGATCACTGACGAAAAACTTTTTTGTAATTCCTCACACACAACAGCTATGACATATGTATAGATATCTGACTATTGTCTACATTTGTTAAATAATTCTTTAGTTGTTATACCTATTTTATTAACATTTTAATAGTCAATAAAAACTAATTAAATATTTTATATTTCAAATGTATATGGTTATTATATTATTTATTGGGATAATTCTAATTTGCCCCCTGAGGTTAGACTTAAAAAAAATTGAGGACCTCAGTTTTCTGAAATCTAAGATTGCCCCCTAAGGTTACTATAGCACCGTTAGATTTAACGGAAAATGTATTAAACCGTTAGATTAACGGAAAATGTATTAAATAATAACTTAATGCTAATATTAGATTTAATAAAAAATGTATTAAATAATAATTAAACCCTAATAAGCAGTAAAATAGACTATAATACACTTTTCTAAATGGTTTGTAAAGCGTTAGTTACTATTTAATACATTTTTCGTTAAATCTAACGGTGCTACAGTAACCTCAGGGGGCAAATTTAGGTTTCAGAAAACTGAGGTCCTCAATTTTCTTTACACCTAACCTTAGGGGGTAAATTGGAATTATCCCTTATTTATTAGTTTGTCATCAAATTATTTGATATCAATCCAATACCACATAAATTTAATTATGGATAAAAATTTAATTAATAAATAAATTTATAATTATCCAAGTAAGTATGGTTCATTTAAATATTTTTAGTTTTGATTTTAATTTTCATATTTTTTTAAAGACTTTTAGTGACAAAAATTTTGTCGCAAATGATTAGTATTTTGTCACAAATCGTATCTTTCGTTGGAAACCTATGTAATTGCAATTTTTTTAAACGTTTAGTGACCATTTTGAAATTTCACGCAAAATGGGGTTTTTAGTGACGAAATTTAAATCTAAATTCGTCGCAAAAACTAAATTTTAGGCGGACTTTTTCTCGCCTATTAAATTTCAAAATTTTTGCAGCTTTAGCGACAAAAGACCAAAATTTCGTTGCAAAAAAAGAAATTTACGCGGACTTTTACCCACTCCTATTTATTTCATACTTTTTAAATTCTTTTGCGACTAAATTTTTCATCGTGAAATGTCCAAATTTCATCGCAAAAAATCAATGCCTTTATTATATATACACCACTTAATTCTTTGGTTTACTTCATCTTTCCTCTCTTTCAATTTCCTACTTCATTTCATTTTCTTCTATCTCTTTCAATTATCTACTTCTCTTCTTTCCCTAACACTATTATCAAGGTAAATATCCTTACTCATTTTTTCTTTTATGTTGTAATATATTTACTTACAAGATTCATATATTTTTTATTTTTCAATTGTCAATTAATATTACATTTTTTTGTTTAAAAGATATTTTGAAAGAGGGAATGCAATTGAAAATTCACAAGTTCTTTATTTCTTTAACTTTTTTTGTATACACTCATCTCTCATATCCTTAATTATTACTAATTAATATTTCACTTTTTTTTGGTTTTTAATAGGTATAATTGAATATGAGGTGCATTTGAAGACTTAAAGATTGATACAAAGTCAAGCAACAAAAAATTTATTGGAGGATGAAGTTTTGTGTTTTGTGTGTTATCTTGTATTTTTTTTTTCATGTACAACCAAAGTTCATATATTGTATTAAATTTTTGTAATTTGTTATTATTTGATAAAATTATTCTTACAAAGAATTATGTCGCATAATGAGATAATTTTGTTATTTTATTTTAAAATTTATAACAAATTAAAATAAATTTTATGAATTATTAAAAAAATCAATTATGTTAAAAAAATTAGTTCTTTCACGACGAATTTTTTGTCGCTAAAGGTCAGATTTAGTGACCAAAAAATGGTCGCAAAAGATATTTGGAATGAAAATAATTTATTTTAAATACGATTTTTGTACAAAAGTTTTCGCGGCAAAATTCGAATTTGTCTCAAAATATGCTCTTTTGCGACGAATTTTCTTTTGTCACAAAAAGCTAACATGATGTGATCCTATTTGCATGAAATATTTGTTGCAAAATGCCACTTTTTGCAACAAAAATTTCATTGCAAAAAGTCTTTTTACAAGAAATTCAAGATTTGTCGCAGAAAAACCTATTGCGACTCACATTTTGTGACTAAAACATGATGAATTTATTTTGGTCGCAAAAACCTATTGCGAAGAAATTTTGACTTTTTGCGATGAAAAATTTCGTCGCAGAAAGTCATTTTTCCCGTAGTGTGATGTTTTGGGTGAAAACAATTACAAGATTACATCTAGTTCTTCCATAATTATCCTTAAGAATGTGTTGTTTGCTCCAACCATTAAAACAAACTTAATTTCTGTATCTATTTTAGAGAAGAAAGATTTTGAAATTAGGTTTAAAAATAGGCAAACTTCCATAAGGAGAAATGCCCATATGTTTTTGAAGGGTGTAAGAGTTGATGATGTGTATTCCATTACTACATTTAATAATAATAATAAATCTTTTGAGTATGCACTTTTGTCTAATTCTCTTAATGATTCATATTATGGCATTTATGATTAGGTCACTTAAATAAAAATAAAATGATACGAATGTCTAAGAAAGGTTATATTCATCAAGTTAAGTTAGATTATTTTGACTCTTGTGAATCTTGTGTCAAGAGTAAATTATCAAGAAAATCATTTTCCTCTCATTGGAAATCATCACATTTACTTGAGATGATACATTCTGATTTATGTCCTATAAGAATAAGACTCATAAAGGAATGGAATACTTCATCACTTTCATAGATGAGATTACTTAAGATTTAGGTATACCTATCTTCTAAAGCATAATTCTGAGGGGTTAGAGAAATTCAAAGAATACACGTTAGAAGTAGAAAATAAATAGGCCTACCCATTAAGTCATTAAACCGTGATCGTAGAGGTGAGTATGAAGCTTTTGATATATTTTGTAAATAGAATAGGAAAAACATATTATACTATGCCATATAAGCCACAATAAAATGGTATTGCTGAAAGACGTAATCATATTCTTATGGACATAGTTCGATCCATGTTGGCTCATTCAGATATAGTTATTTCATTTTAAGGAGAAGCTTTACCAATAGCTACTTATATCCTTAATAGATAGATACAAAGGCTAAACCTTTTGCACTTTACAAACTGTGGACTAGCATGAAACCAAATTTT
>SNVD02000291.1:7500-10000 GCA_013180625.2 Boswellia sacra
ACCCTTGCAGCCCCCTCCAAGCCATGGCATAGCGCAAGGCATGCTATGCCAGCCATGTGCGAAAATCAAGGGTGTAACAGTAGGCCTCTATCCTACCATCGAAAGTTGATAGGGCAGAAATTTGAATGATGCGTCGCCGGCACGATGGCCGTGCGATCCGTCGAGTTATCATGAATCATCAGAGCAACGGGCAAAGCCCGCGTCGACCTTTTATCTAATAAATGCGTCCCTTCCAGAAGTCGGGGTTTGGTGCACGTATTAGCTCTAGAATTACTACGGTTATCCGAGTAGCAGATACCATCAAACAAACTATAACTGATTTAATGAGCCATTCGCAGTTTCACAGTCTGAATTAGTTCATACTTACACATGCATGGCTTAATCTTTGAGACAAGCATATGACTACTGGCAGGATCAACCAGGTAGCATTCCTTCGCGACGCCGACGCCCGCATGAGCGCCCCGAGCCGCGAGGCCGAGGGCTCGAAGACGGGCGTGGCGGTCGTTCATGTCGTTGGACAAAATGCGTTGCTTGGGCAAAAGGAGGCCGAGAAACCACCCACCCGCGCATAACATTCTGCATCCGAGAGCACGGGCAAAGCACCTCGTGGGCCAAGGCAACCACGCAACTGGGCGAGGCGTGCCAGGAACACGAGGCTTGCCTAACGTCCGCCCCAACACCCGCGAGGGCATGGGGCGGAGAGCAACAAACGAACCGCCGAATTCCTTCGGGTAGGTAAGCAACACAGGATACCGTACGCACCCCCAAGGCAGCAACAACGCATTGGGGAATAATGAAGAGGATGGGGCGTCAACAGTTCGATGCACGAGCACGGAGCCTGCCAACCCACGCCATCCAAACACCACGCACACGCCCGTTGCGTTCACTTGGCAGCAGCACAACCCAACGAACTACAACCCAACAGTCGAAACTGTTGAGCATGCAGAAACGTCAAGTCGTGCCGCGCCAGCACCGCGGGACGCGATAGAACATGGAACCACACGAGGGACATTTTTTCGAAGGAGGAGCGAGCAACGTCAAGCACAAGCCGTCATCGACCGAGATAGCCACCCCCGGCCCAAGTGTTGCTGCCTGCCACCCTTGCACTACGACTTACAAGCTGCGCTGCGCACAAGAGCGGGCTGGAGCACACCCAAAGCACGGGGATGGGATGGGGGCATCACGCCATGCCTAAGCGATGCTTTCTGCTGCCCTTGCACTACGACTTACAAGCTGCGCTGCGCACAAGAGCTGCCCAAGCACCAACGCAAGCATGGAGCTCAGTCCCCCCCAGCCCGAGCGTTGCTCGCTGCTGCCCTTGCACTACGACTTACAAGCTGCGCTGCGCACAAGAGCGGGCTGGAGCACACCCGAAGCACGGGGATGGGATGGGGGCATCACGCCATGCCTAAGCGATGCTTTCTGCTGCCCTTGCACTACGACTTACAAGCTGCGCTGCGCACAAGAGCTGCCCAAGCACCAGCTCAAGCATGGAGCTCAGTCCACGTTTTTTCGTACTGGGACCCACCACCGATGCCGACACATGCCGACAATATCCGCTAGAGTTGCATGCCATGCCCACCCAACGCACACACCAAAGCCTGCCAGTGTGCATGGGCGAGGGGGGTGTTTGCATGGCTTGGCCCGGAGGCCCCCCAGCGGAGACTGCATCTCCCCCCTAAAGAGCTTTTTTTAGCATTGCAGCATTATCAGGGGTGGTGCACCATTGTATGTGAGCTGTCACAAGGGGCTGGACGACGGAGCGTTTGTGGGGCGTTGGGGCTGAGAATTTGCGAGGGGAGCAAGAAAAATGGGAGGAATCGATGGGAAAAGAGAGTTGGGGGTTTCGGGCGCCGTGGGGGCTTCGGAGTGAATTTTTAGAGAGAGAAAAGGGCAAAATTGGAAAAGCACCCAAACGACGCCGGAGCGAGGTGAAATCTTTTTGGGGGGCTTTGGGAGTCCGAAATGATTTTAGGTGGCGTTTGATTGAGTTTTGGAAGCGGTTTGGGGCGGAAGATTTTTGAGGTTGGCACGATTCGCTGCCGTTGCAGCCCACCGGTGCCGCAACATTGCTGCACATCATGCAGCATTTGGCTGCCCATGGTGTGCAGCAATGTGCTGCAGGCTTGGCCTGCCACGTGCAGCCGTGTGCCATGAGGGCCATTTTCGACGTTCGCGCTCGTTGCTGATTTTTTGCAAGGGGACACCGAGCAAAATGTCAACCGTGGCACGATGAAGCGAAAATTAAAAAAAAAATAAATTGAAGGTGGAAGGTGGGGCCCACTTGCAAAAAAATTGAAAAAAATGGAAAAAAATTAAAACAATGTTAGTGTAACGAAGAGAAGAGAAACGTGAAGGAAATCGCGTTACTAACTTTTAAAAAACCGAAAACGTGCTGCTGGTTGCACGTTGGGCGCCCATGGCGCTGCCCTTGCTGCACGGATGGGCGCTGGCTAACCTCCCTTGGGGCTTGGTGTTGCCCACGACGTGCCCCTCGTGC
>SNVD02000295.1:0-13191 GCA_013180625.2 Boswellia sacra
TCTCACAAGGGTTAGGAATGTGTTTTTCAACAACCTTACCATTGCAAAGGGTCATGACTGATTTGGCTTGGTCAAAATAATGTTACTTGAACTCCCTGCATTTGAGTTAGATTGATCTTTGGGGTTTTGCAATGTTTGAGAAGGAAATTTCCCTTTCTCTTGGATGCTAAATGTAGATGCAAATTTTGCAAGAGTGTCTGACAAATTTGCTAATGTTTGAGCAGTTTGACTATTGAAAATCTCTTGCTTTGTAATGAATGAATGCAATGTCTCTTCAAGGTCATTCCTAAGAGGAGGAGCATATGCATGATCATGAGAATTTTGAAAATTTTGTCGTGTTTGAAAAGGGACTTGTGAAGATTGTGCATGATTTTCATTTTTCCAGCTAAAATTTGGATGATTTCTCCAACCAGGATTGTAGGTTTGTGAATCTGGATTGTGATTTGGCCTTTTGAAAGTGTTTAAGGCATTGGCTTCTTCATGGAGACATTCCCTAAAGGCAGGCAAAGTTGGGCAATCATCAGTAGAATGGTCATTGTCATCACAAATGTTACAGACATTTTCTTGAATAGATTTAAATTGACCACTCTTTTGCATCTCTAAAGCCTCGACTTTTCTAGCTAGGGATGCAAATTTGGCTTGAAGGTCATGGTCTTCCCTAAGGTTGTAAATGCATCTATTGGATGTCGAGATTGGGGCCTTGCCTGGTACCTCATAGGTGCCAGCAGTGTCCCAATTTTGTTGCCTTTTCTGCCAAGGAATCTAGGAAGTCAAAGTGGGGGCTTCCCTCAGGGTCTTTTGAGGTAAAAATTGTCCATACAACATTATTTCTACTAGTGCCTATCGGAGGTGTTAACCTTCATAGAAGTGTGCAACTATTCTCCAAGTTTCAAACCCATGGTGAGGACAAGTATTAAGTAGTTCTTTATACCTATCACAACATTGGTAAAGGGTTTCCCCTTGTTTTTGAGAGAAATCAGAAATTTGTCTTTTAAGAGAATTTGTTCTATAGGTAGGAAAAAAATTTTTCAAAAATTGTTGTTTCATCTCATCCCATGAACTGATGGAATTCGACCTCAAATTTTGTAGCCATGTTCTAGCTTTATCTTTTAAAGAAAAAGGAAAAAAGCTTTAATCTAATGGTGTTTATGCTACAATTTGGGTCAGTGTAGGAGCTACATACCTCTTCAAAGAGATTTAAGTGCGAATATGGGTTCTCCATGTCAAGGCCATGAAAAGTGGGTAGAAGTCGAACAAACCTTGGTTTGAAATTGAAATGGATTGAATCTGGAGGAGAAACTACACAAGATGGTGCACTAGTCCTTACCGGATTCATGTAGTTTTTTAGGGTTCTTCGTTGGTTTTGATCATTTTGTTGCGAACGGTTGTCCCCTTCATCCGTGAATATTTCCTCACGATTGTCGGCCATGTTTTCTAAGGAAGATGATGCTTTTCTAACAAGTCTACCACTAGATGTTCGTGACCAAATTTTCATGCAAGAAAAGGAGAAGAAAAGAGAGCAAAAGATGAACACACAAAAATAAAAAATTTAGATCTAAGATGAGAAAAGAGAACACTTACAATTTTGCACGCCAATTTTTACCTTCCCCGGCAACGGCGCCAAAAACTTGACACATCCAAAAAAGGATTGTCTCCCAAGTATAGGAGTGTCGAAGTAATAAAACCCGGTGAGACCAGGGTCGATCCACGAGGAAGGGAATTTAAGCGTTACAAATTATAAGCTAAACAAATATGATATGAATAATTCAAAGAAATGACAAGATAATATCAATAAATATGTAAGATGGTAGGCGGTCTTACCGACCATTCAAATATAAAACAAAAAGCAAGAGGAGGTAAAACCATCCATGGAAATAGGTGGTATAACCAACCATAGTAAATTAAAGAACAATTTCATAAGGTGGTAAACCTACCATAGTAAATAAAATAAAAAGTTCATAAACAATAGAATAATTAAAATACAAGAGGAATTAACACAATAACAATGAAGGCTAAGGTTAGGGGATCCGCCCTTGATATTTCAAATAAGGATAATTAACCCATTTTAGTTATATGAATTATATTTGTTTCATTACCAATATTTATACCACTTCTTGTAAATGGGTTCAAGCATCCAATGTGCCAATCATCATATGTCTACAACAAATCAAGGTTCCTAACTAGATTCGTGTCGGTAAGGAAGAACCATACATCATCTAGAAAGGATCCAAGCATTTGATGTGCCAAGGATTGTCGACAATGGATCAAGACCTCCACTTTACGAGTGGTGTCAAGATTGATTAAGAAATTAAATATAAATCATATTGAATAAACATCATAAGATTAAGATTATTGAGCACATATTAAGGGTTAGAGAATCCTTATTCTCATATCAAGGGTTTCACCCTTTCACCTTAGCAAAAGAGAAATTAGAAGAACATTATAATAGAAAGAAAATAAAATGCAAGAAAAAGGAAATTCATTAATAACATAAACACACAAAACACAATACAAGATCCTAGCCAAAGCCAAAATGTTCCAGCCAAGGCCAAGATGCCCTAATGGGTCACAAGGCACCTCTATTTATAGATACATCCAGGGGCAAACTTGTCAAATTACAAGGGCATAATTGTCAAAATTAGTAAATATCTTGACAATTTGGCATTAGGCACCGACTTTGACCATCAATTTTTGACATCGAAATGTTTGAATTTTAATCACATATCTTCATGAAAGTTGTAGATATTTCTCTAGCTTTCTAGAACATATTGATTTGTACAATTTGGATATGTATTTTGAGAGATACGGTCCAAATACTAAGGCCTGGTCAGACTGGGCCGAGACTGTAGATGGGTTCATTTCAAGCCCAATTTTGGTCCACTAAGAGCCCGAATTTGATGATGCTTGTGAAATACAATCTTGTAGACAATTGAATCAGCTTTCCAAAACATTAAGATTTTCACCATTCTGATCTATAAATAGAAAGTTATACCCATTTTACCGAACCTATAACAAAACCAAAATTAAGAGGAATTAATTCCAAAGATGCAAATACTACAAATATGCTTAAGTTGAGGAATTTAATGACACTATTAATGCAATATGATGAATTAAACTCTTATTAAACATGCATATTTAAGTGTTCATCAAAGACAAAATTCTACAATATTATATTTCATGTGGAAGGGTAATTTTGGAAGGCCGGTGGAGGAAAATGAGCTGGACAAGAATTTTAAAACATCCTATTTGCACTTTCAGTGGAGCACTTCTGCCAAGTTGAGTGGATTGACTTTTCAGGGTACAGAATGATCATGTTAAGGGAATCTTTAAGATAGACAATAAGGATGTTGTTCTTTAGGGGTTCGGCTAGGAAAGGTAGAACAAAAACGGGGGAAGTTCATGGAAGAGAGGATATTTGGACAGAGACAAATTTTGGTGAGCAGAAGGTAGATCTTTGCTGATTTGGACTTGGAAGTGGCCAGAGTGTATAAGGTTGATCCTATTTCTGCCTTGACAGTCCAAACGAATGCATTTAACAAACATCTATAGAATGGCAATGTGACAATTAATGCAATCAATACTCCATCTGTAGTATGTGAATTCTGTCAATGAAACCATTTGAGTGATAATTGCGATGAAGGGAATCCATTTCTGGGGCAGGAAGAACAAGCAAACTTTGTAGATTACAACCACCCAAGAAATAACCCTTATAACAACACTTACAATCCTGGTTGGCGAAATCATCCCAATTTCTCATGGAACAACCAAAATGTGTTGAAACCTCTACTAGCACAACCACCACCAGAAAAGAAATCTGTCCTTGAAGAGGCAATGGCTCAACTGGCAAATATGACTAGTCCATTAACGGATAACCTCAACCAGATGGCAAGTAAGACCAATCAATTCATGGATGAGACCAAAACCAACTTCCAAAATCAAGCTGCACAAATCAGGAATCTAGAAGTTCAAGTGAGTCAGATTGCTAATTCTTTATCAGGTCGACGACAAGGAAATTTACCTAGTTCAACTAAGGTAAATCCTAAAGAACATTGCAAGGCTATCACCTCGAGAAATGGAAAAGAGTTAGAAATAATGGTGAGAACTGAGAAGCCAACAGAGGTCAAAGAAGATGATCCAGTTGCAACTGCTACACCTCTATTAGAAAAGTTAAAGGACATACCTAAAGCTCTGATAGCAATCACTAAAAAGCCATCACCTAGAATTCCATTTCCTCAATGTCTCCAAAAGAGCAAGCTAGACAAACAGTTTTCCAAGTTTTTGGAAATTTTCAAGAAGCTGCACATCAACATTCCTTTTGCTGAAGCCTTAGAACAAATGCCGAGCTATGTCAAATTCATGAAGGACATAATGACAAAAAAGGGCAAATTGGAAGACTATGAGATAGTCACACTTATTGAAGAATGCAGTGCAATCTTATAGAGGAAGTTGCCCCAAAAATTAAAAAATCCAGGGAGTTTTTCTATTCCTTGTTCTATTGGTAACTTTACATTTGAAAAATCTTTGTGTGATATAGGTGCAAGTATAAATTTAATGCCTTTGTCTATTTTCAAGAAGCTTGGATTGGGTGAAGCAAAGCCTACCACAGTTTCACTACAATTGGCTTACCGTTCCATTAAACACCCACGAGGAGTTATTGAAGATGTTCTAGTGAAAGTGGATAAATTTATCTTCCCAGCTGATTTCATTGTTCTTGATATGAAAGAGGATAGGGAGATTCCTATCATACTGGGGAGACCGTTCTTGGCAACTGGGAGAGCTTTAATTGATGTCCAAAATGGTGAATTAAGGTTGCACGTTCAAGAAGAAGAGGTAATCTTTAATGTTTTTAATGCCATGACATATCAAGATGAAAATGAGAATTGTTTTCACATTGATGATATAGATAACATGGTATTAAAACATAGAAATTTACCTTCGGATGCTTTGGAAATTAGCTTGGTATAGTCTCAATTGTGTGATGATTTTGATGATTGTGAGATGAGGGAATATGTGAATTGGATGGAATCTTTTAGGCCCAGCAATAGAAAATATTATGAACCTTTAGGTCAAGGACCTACAAGGCCATTACCATCCATTGAAAAACCTGCAGTTCTTGAGCTTAAATAATTACCTAGCCACTTTAGATATGCATATTTAGGGGAGTCATTTACACTTCCAGTGATTATCTCACCTGAGTTGTCTAGTGTAGAGGAAGAGAAGTTGTTGAGAGTGTTGAGGGAACATAAAATAGCCATAGAGTGGACATTATCTGATATTAAGGGGATTAGCCCTTCCATGTGCTTGCATAAAAACTTATTGGAAGACGTTAGCACACCAACAGTAGATGCACAAAGGAGATTGAATCCAAGCATGAAAGAGATAGTTCGAGCTAAGGTTTTTAAATGACTCGATGCAGGAGTGATTTACCCAATTTCTGATAGCTCCTGGGTAAGTCTAGTACAAGTGGTACCAAAGAAAGGAGGAATGACAGTTGTGAAAATGAGAACAATAAGTTGATTCCTACTATGACTGTCACTGGGTGGCATATTTACATTGACTATGGGAAGCTGAACAAGGCCACTAGGAAAGACCATTTCCTTTTACCTTTCATTGATTAAATGTTAGACTGTTTGGCTGGACATGAGTATTATTGCTTTTTGGATGGGTATTTTAGTTATAATCAAATTGCTATTGCTCCAGAAGATCAGGAAAGGACAATGTTTACCTGTCCCTAAGGAACTTTTGCCTTTAAGAGGATGCCTTTTGGGCTCTGCAATGCCCCAGCAACATTTCAAAGGTGTATGATGACTATTTTCTTTGACATGGTAGAAAGAAGCATTGATATTTTCATGGATGATTTCTCTATTTTTGGTAAAACTTTTGATCAATGCCTGGAAAATTTGAGGTTAGTTCTCATAAGATGTGAAGAAACTAACTTAGTGCTCAATTGGGAGAAGTGCCATTTCATGGTTACAAAATGGATTGTTTTAGGACATAGGATTTTTGCTTTAGGTATCGAAGTTGATCGTGCCAAGATTGAAACCATTGAAAAGTTACCACTGCCAACATCAGTGAAGGGTGTAGGTAGTTTCCTTGGCCATGCAGGTTTCTACAGGAGGTTTATCAAAGATTTCTCAAAAATTTCAAAACCCTTTCTAATTTGCTTGTGTAGAATAACCCTTTTGTTTTTAATGCAGATTGTATATAGGCCTTTACAACCTTAAAGGAGAAGCTCATGTCAGCACCAATTGTTGTAGCACCAGATTGGGAACTGCCATTTGCATTGATATGTGATACAAGTGATTATGCAGTAGGAGTAGTTTTGGGGCAGTGGAGGAACAAGTTATTTCGTACTATTTATTATTCCAGCAGGACCCTTATTGATGCTCAACACAATTATGCCACCACTAAAAAAGAACTGCTTGCCATTATGTTTGCTTTTGATAAATTCTGTACATATCTCATTGGTAATAAGGTAATTGTTTACACCGATCATTCTGCCATTAAATATCTTATGACCAAGAAGGATGCTAAACCGAGACTCATTCATTGGGTCTTACTCCTTCAAGAGTTTAATTTGGAGATCAGAGACAAAAAGCGCACTGAAAACCTGGTGGCTAATCATCTGTCCAGGCTTGAAATACCAAAAGAATCAGGGTTGAACCAATCTCCCATTGATGATAACTTTTCTGATGAACAACTTTTTGCTTTATCATCTAACTGTACTCTTCCATGGTATGCAGACTTTGTTAACTTTCTTGTAGCAAAAATCATCCCCCTAGATCTTTCTTACCAACAAAGGAAGAAGTTCTTTTCCAATGTCAAGCACTACTATTGGGAGGAGCCAATTCTTTACCGGCATTGTGTAGATCAAGTAATTAGGAAATGTGTTCTGGAGGAGGAGATGGAAGACATATTGAGGCATTGTCATACATTTGAATGTTGTGGCCACTTTGGAGGACGATGAACAGCTGCTAAAGTTCTTCAATCAGGTTTTTATTGGCCTATCTTATTTAAAGATGCTCACAAGTTTGTTGCTAATTGTGACAGGTGCCAAAGGATAGGAAACATATCGAGGAGAAATGAAATGCCACTAAGAAGCATCCTAGAGGTCGAGTTGTTTGATGTTTGGGGAATTGATCTCATGGGCCCATTTTCATCTTCCTACAACAACAAATTCATCCTCCTTGCTGTTGATTATGTGTCCAAGTGGGTTGAAGCAAGTGCAACTCAAACCAATGATGGTAGGGTGGTGCTAAATTTCTTAAGGAAGAACATCTTACACGGTTTGGCACTCCAAGGGCAATCATTAGTGATGAAGGCACACATTTTTGCAACAAACAGTTTGAAGCACTATTAGCCAAGTGTGGAGTTAACCACAGGAAGGCCCTTGCCTATCATCCTCAGACAAATGGGCAGGCTGAAATTTCAAACAGAGAAGTAAAGATGATTCTTGAGAAGATTGTGGCAAATTCACGTAAGGATTAGGCCAAGAAGTTAGATGATGCTTTATAGGCTTATAGGACAGCTTTCAAAACACCTATAGCCATGTCTCCTTATAGGTTAGTTTATGGAAAAGCATGTCATCTACCAGTTGAGTTGGAGCATCGTGCATATTGGGCCATGATGACATTGAATATGGACTTGAAAAAGGCAGGAGAGAAAAGATTGCTACAATTGAATGAGATGGATGAGTTTCGCAATGAAGCTTATGAGAATGCAAAGATTTATAAGGAATGTACTAAGGCATGGCATTAAAAGCACATTATTCAAAAAGGATTTTCACTTGGTGAACAAGTGCTTCTATACAACTCAAGGTTGAGATTATTTCCAGGAAAGCTTAAGTCAAAATGGTCAGGCCCTTTCAAAGTTATGCATGTGTTTCCTCATGGAGCTGTTGAAATTAGTCATCTAGAGAAAGGCACATTCAAAGTTAATGGACAAAGATTGAAACCTTACATGGGTAGTGACTTTGATAACAACACAACCACCATTCTTCTTGATGAGCGTTAGAGTGGAGAAAAAAAAAGTCCAGCTGAAGACTTTAACTGAAGCGCTACTTGGGTGGCAACCCATAAGTTTGAATATTTGCATTCTAGTTTATATTGTGTTTTATTGTAATAAAAAAAATTTAAAAATTATTTTATGTTGGTTTTTACAGGCCTAAAACAAACTTGGGAGAAATTTCAGAAGAGAAATTTGCATATGTGTGCTCCAGCCCAATACAAAATGCACTTCAATCCGAACTTTAAAGCCAAAAGCTGCCCACCCAACCCAGCCCATTACCGTCGTAGTGCCTTTATGTGTATTCCAAGTCATTGAAATGACCTTGGGTGTAATGATGCAGTGAATCATGTCAATACCAGTCAGGCAACACAGGATAGTCAAATACACATTGCAGACAATGTGTCTCTTAAGTTTGGGGGAGTCTTTTAAAGCGTTTTGTTTTAATTGCTTTGCTTTTGATTATTATTAATTTTAATTATTGTTTTGTATAGAGTATGATTTCACTTTGAGAAGACTCCTTTGGTGGGTCCTGTGTCATTATGACTGATTTGATTTAATTTATTTTCATTATTTTTTATTATTTTTTTCTTTTGTGTTTCGACTTTTCATTTCATATTTTTTTGTTTTGTTGCTTTGATTAGAATTAGCCATATTCGTGTTTTGTTTTCATCAAAAGCTTGAGGGTAAACTCAGAAGGAAGCAAAGAACATTTCCAAAAGGGTTGAAGCATGTAGATCAAAGAGAAAAACAAACTCAACATATTTCCAGTAATATCTTTCCTTTTCTCTTTGTTATGGACAATGATAACATTCTATCAGCCCTTCACAAACGCTTTCCTTCACTCCCTCAAAACGCTCTGGTAAAAATCTATAAAACACGATTTAATAGACTTAGGATGTTAATCATTAAGAAAATGCCTGTGGACATCCGCTAGTTAATTGAAGCTAAGATTAGATTAGCTAGCAAATCTGTAATTGATTTTACAGCATACATGCCTGGTCTAGGAAAAAGCACTCTCGCCAAAAAGCGACGTGCTAAAAGGTTAGAAGTTTGTCATAGGTGTGCTAGATGGAATTGCATACAGAATTATCGTTCTTTAGGATTTGTGTCTAAAAATAGGGAAGATAAGCTACAGTTCATCAAGGATGGACTGAGTAAAGAGTTGTTAGATAATATCGTACTGACTCTTGAGAATCATCCCTGTGGATTAGTGCAAAGAGAACTAATGAAATTATGGACACAGTTTCGAATGGAACATCAACAACATAGTATAGGGAATCTGACTTTGAACGACCCTGTTTGTAAGGTTGTAAGAAAACTGGATGGAAAGTAAATCTCCGACTCATAAAAGGTGTTTAAGCTATTACTGGACGTAAAACCAGAGGAAGATGTGAGCCACAATCACAACTACTTGTATATATTCATTTTGTTTTTCAGAACTTTCATGTCAGTGTGATTTATTATTGTTCTCATTGATTTTATAATTCTCTTTTAAGTTTTTTTTTGTTGTTATTGTTAATATGTTTTTGTTGTTGTTAATCTTTTTGTTTTTGTTTGTTGTTCTATTGTATTTTTTTATTTTATTACTATTTTTTCTCCTCATTGTTTATCATGTTATTACTGTTATTTAGTTGTTTTTTATTGTATAACTTTTACTTTTGATAAACCATACGGCTATCCATAAAGTAAAAGTGGGAGATAAGTGTGAAAAAAAAAAGCAAACTGACACATCCGAAAAAGGATTGTCTCCCAAGTATAGGAGTGTCGAAGTAATAATCCCGGTGAGACCGAGGTCGATCCACGAGGAAGGAGATTTTAGCGTTACAAATTATAAGTTAAGCAAATATGATATGAATAATTAAAAGAAATGATAAGATAATCTCAACAAATATGTAAAGATGGTAGGTGGTATTACCGACCATTCAAATATAAAACAAAAGGCAAAAGGAGGTAAAACCATCCATGAAAATAGGTGGTATAACCAACCATAGTAAATTAAAGAACAATTTCATAAGATGGTAGAACCTACCATAGTAAATAAAAAGTTCATAAACAATAGAATAATTAAAATACAAGAGGAATTAACACAATAACAATGAAGGCTAAGGTTAGGGGATCCGCCATTGATATTTCAAATAAGGATAATTAACCCATTTTAGTTATATGAATATATTTGTTTCATTACCAATATTTATACCACTTCATGTAAATGGGTTCAAGCATCCAATGTACCAATCACCATATGTCTACAACAAATCAAGGTTCCTAACTAGATTCGTGTCGGTAAGGAAGAACCATCCATCATCTAGAAAGGATCCAAGCATTTGATGTGCCAAGGATTGTCGACAATGGATCAAGACCTCCACTTTACGAGTGGTGTCAAGATTGATTAAGAAAATAAATATAAATCATATAAAATAAACAACACAATATTATGACAATTAAGCACATATCAAAGGGTTAGAGAATCTTTACTCTCATATCAAGGGTTTCACTCTTTCACCTTAGCAAAAGAGAAATTAGAAGAACATTATAATAGAAAGAAAATAAAATGCACGAAAAAGGAAATTCATTAATAACATAAACACACAAAACACAATACAAGATCCTAGCCAAAGCCAAAATGTTCCAGCCAAGGCCAAGATGCCCTCATGGGTCACAAGGCACCTTTATTTATAGATACATCCAGGGGCAAACTTGTCAAATTACAAGGGCATAATTGTCAAATATTAGTTGTAAATATCTTTGACAATTGGGATCATTAGGCATCGACTTTGACCATCCATTTTGACATTTAAATATTAAGAATTTTAATCACACATCTTCATGAAAGTTGTAGATATTTCTCTCAGCTTTCTAGAACATATTGATTTGCATAATTTGGATACGTATTTTGAGAGATATGGTTCAAATACTGAGGCCTGGTCAGACTGGGCCGAGACTGTAGATTGGTTCACTTCAAGCCCAATTTTGGTCCACTAAGAGCCCGATTTTGATGATGATTGTGAAATGCAATGTTGTAGACAATTGAATCAGCTTTCCAAAACATTAATAATTGCACCATTCTGATCTATAAATAGAGAGTTATGCTCATTTTACCGAACCTGTAACAAAACTAAAATTAAGAGGAATTAATTCCAAAGATGCAAATGCTACAAATATGCTTAAGTTGAGGAATTTAATGACACTATTAATGCAATATGATGAACTAAACTCTTATTAAACATGCATATTTAAGTGTTCATCACACCCCCCAACTAGATTATTGCTAGTCCCTAGCAATTAAAGCGTTATTATTTAGAAGTGATTTATAGAAGTTTACATCCAAGGTGGTCATTATTGCACTTTCCTTGATTTTATCCAAATAAACAAACTCTCAACCAATTATTATTATTATTTTTTTTTATGACTCATGTATCCTTCAGTCAAGATATCAATAAAACTCCTTTTTGTACTCAGTCAACACATGACTATGGGGCTTATTAGAAGGAAGCAATATCGGTTCTAATATTTGTTAAGGCTAACAACTTTAGGTAGGGGGCATTCATTTATTTTATATATATATGTGTTTTTTTTTTTTGTTGAAAGAATGCATCTTTAACCCATGTAGCGAGTCTTAGGCTAATGGCTCCCAGACCAGTTGGCCTTAGGGCATTAGGTGTTAAGACACCCCTTCGAGCTTAACGACTTGGGTTGCCGATGCTTTATTTTTGCTTAGAAACTTGTGGATAGTGCAATGTTCAATCCCATTAAGCTTTCTCCTTAATCCATGTAGAGAGCTTTGGGCCAATAGCTCCCAAACCGTTGATCTTAGGGTATTAGGTGTTGAGGCACCCCTCGGGCTTAATTGCTCGAATTAAGGAGGCTACGAGACCAAACTTATCCACAATTGCTCTCTCTCTATTTTTTTTCACTTTTTTTTTTAACTTTCCCCTTCTTTTTGTGTTGTTATCATCCTAAACAAAACAAAAACTCAATATTACAACATTTCATTTTGCCATCGCACACTCCTGCATCAAGGTATGGATGTATATGTGTGGCGACGAAAGGTTCATGAATACTTGCTACTGAGTACATAGGCCACACAATTTTTAAATGATAAGGTTGTGAAAGTTCATAGATTTGAATAATTCAAAGTGAAATGAATAAGACCTTCTTGTTATAAAATTCAAAAATCAAGACTAAATAATATCAAGTTAGCTAAAATGAGTTTACAAGATCAAAATAAAATGACAAATTGGTTAGAATGGGTTTCAAGAGTTCAAACTGGTCCTCCTTACTCTGCCATTCCTGACCCAAAATGCATCTCAAGAGGATTTAAACTCCTTACGCCGCACTCTGAATCTAATTACTAACTCGCTTTTTTTTTAAGAAAAAGGAAATTCAAGACAACACTTATGTCTACTATCCTTCTCCCCCAACCAAATAAAACATTGTCCTCAATGTTTAATGTAGAGAGATAAAGCATAGGAGACATTACCTGAAGGTTCTGTTATTCAAGAGAGATGACCTGAAAGACTCATAAATAAAATGCTACAAATAAAATAAAAGACAAGAAATTTAAAATTGATGGCACACATGCATGTGTATAGGTAGTTGTGACTGTGGCTCATATCTTCCTCTGGTTTTACGTCCAGAAAACGGCTTAAACACCTTCTATGAGTTAGGGATATGCTTCCCATCCCTTTTCTTATAAACTTGTCAACAGGGTCCTTTTGAGTCAAATTCCCAAGACTATGAAGAAAATGGAGAGAGAAGAAAAGAAAATTGATGCAAGGTTGAGCAACAGTTTTTTAGGGAAACTAAAAAAAACCGACTTTAATAGTCACGGAGTACCGTATCCGCCACTTGACCGGAAAACAAAATAAAAACACACAACTAAAATAAACACACACAAAATAAAATAAAAACAAACTAGAAATGATAGCAAAAATCAAGAATAAAATAAAAATGAAAATATGGCATAGATGGATAAAATTTGATCAATCATTATAAAGAAATGCAAAAAGAGGAATCTCTTCGAAATTGATTTACCACGGTCAAAAATATGCCATTGAGGTGGTACCTTTCTTTTTCCTTTATTTGTGAGAATGAAATAGATTACCACTATCTGAGTTTGTTTGTCCTTAAAGCATGCATTATTGAGTGTGCATGTTTCTTCCTGCCTTTTTTCGAACCATGGCT
>SNVD02000300.1:0-13468 GCA_013180625.2 Boswellia sacra
TGGAGGCTTCAGCTCTGGAATTCTTTCATCTCTTGGAGTTCTTGAAGGAGAAAGGAAGCTTGGAAAGAGGAAGAACTACAATCCAAAGAGAATTACATAAAAGTTGCTAAGTTTTTCCCTTCCCTTTCATTTTCTGGAATGTCTCCATGTTGTATTTTATTTACCACATTCTTAAACATGTGTAACTGAATCTGAATTGGTTGAGGGTGATTTCACAGCCCCTGATATGGTTTTTGTAAGTTGATTGTGTAAGGAATTGTTATCCAATTCTCTAATTGAAGTTGCTTGTATTCTCCCATATTTAATGCTTATGATTGCTTGCTGATTGTATTTGAGTGGCCAACTGAATATAATCTGGTTGTTATTTATTGCTAGACTAGAAATCTTGATCCGTAATTGTCTTGAATTTCTAATCATTAGTAGCAAAATTGTGATCAAAGATTACAATTGGAGAATATAACCTAAGTTAAATAATCCGAGCTTGTGTGTTTATTGCTTAGATCAACCTATCTTTCTTATCATAATGCATCCATTGAATTAAACTCAGAGAGCTTGTTCTAGTTGTTTAATGGATAGAGATTAAATAAAGAGCTTGTTTTATTTAACAACAAAGTAAGGAAAGATTGGGGTAATAGAGCTTGTTATTATCTACGGTTGATAACTTCAATGCTGTATTTAGATGACAATTATACAATTAATTCGCAAATCCATATCTTGTGGTAGAGAAGGATCCCTTAACCAGCTTTCTCCCATTGATTTTTCATTCAAATTTACTTTCTGTTTTGTTATTCTTTACTTGCATTCTTATTTCATTTAGTAAATCATTCAACAAAAATCCCCCCTGTTTAGTTTATTGTTGCTGGAAATAACAAATTCAATTAGAATCAATCCTCGTGGGAACGATATCTTACTTATCACTTTATTACTTGTGCGACTAGTATACTTGCTAGTTTCGAACGCATCATTTAACAACTTGTTTAGTGAATAGGTCAGCTACCATTTGGGCAGTGAAGGGATGTCTTAAGGGCACGAAATGCCCATATTTACTCAGCCTGTCTACCACAACTAGTATAGTGTCATATCCCTCCGATCTTGGCAAACCTTCAATGAAGTCCATAGAGATATCTTCCCAAACTTGATTGGGAATTGGGAGTGGTTGGAGGAGGCCTGCTGGTGAGAGAGCTAAATATTTATTTTGTTGGCAAACACTGCACGATTCCACATATGCCTTGATCTCCTTATTCATTCCTGTCTAATAGAACTCCCTGGACAGCCGCTGAGCAGTCTTAAGCAAACCTGAATGCCCCCCTACCGGACTGTCATGGAACTCTTTAAGGAGTTTAGGAATCATAGAGGATTTCTTACTTAAAACAATCCTCCCTTTGTATAATAATCTCCCTTGAACCATTGCATATCCCTCATGGTTAGTGGTTCCAGCTAGTAAGGCAGCCTTCAAATCCCTTAATTCTGCATCCTCTTCAAGTTCCTTATCCACTGTATCAAAGTTAAAGGCTGGGGAAATCGACAGGGTCGCAAATTCAGGATGCCTGGACAAGGCATCTGCTGCCTTATTTTCCAAGCCTGGTTTGTACTGAATTTCAAAGTCGAATCCCAATAATTTTGTCAGCCATTTTTGATGTTCCACACTAACCAGCCGCTGTTCCAAGAGGTATTTCAGGCTTCTTTGATCAGTATGAACCACAAATCTTCTGCCTATGAGGTAGGGCCTCTACTTTTGGACTGCCAACACAATTGCAATCAGTTCTCATTCGTAAACTGATTTGAGCCTCTGACTTGGAGGAAGTTTATGGCTAAAATAAGCTACTCGTCTGTTCTGCTGAGTCAACACTGCACCAATTCCAACTCCAGAAGCATCAGTTTCAATAAAAAAAGGCTCTGAAAAATTTGGCAAGGCTAGTACAGGGACTGTAGTCATTGCTAATTTCAGCTTGTTAAAAGCTTCATTGGCCTCTTCATTCCAATTAAAACCATCCTTCTTGAGTTGTTTTGTTAACGGGGCAGCCAGGGTTCCATACCCCGACACGAACTTCCTGTAGTACCCAGTCAGCCCCAAGAAGCCCTGCAACTCTTTCAGGTTTTTGGGGATAGGCCACTGCACCATTACTTTAATTTTAGAATCATCAACAGCAACCCCATCTTTGGAAATCACATGGCCAAGATATTCCAAACTGCCTTGAGCGAACAAACATTTCTTTTGATTTGCAAACAGCTGCTGATCAACCAGAATTTTTAAAACAGCCGACAAATGATGCAAGTGGTCATCCATGCTACTGCTGTATACCAAAATATCATCAAAGAAAACTAGGACAAATTTCCGTAGGTACTTCCGGAATATGTCATTCATCAATGCCTGAAATGTCGAAGGAGCATTTGTGAGCCCAAAGGGCATCATGAGAAATTCGTAGTGCCCATCGTGTGTCCTAAATGCAGTTTTGTAAACATCTTCAGGTTTGACCCGTATTTGATGGTATCCTGACTTGAGATCCAGCTTAGAAAATACACAAGCTCCATGTAATTCATCTAGGAGTTCGTCAATCACTGGAATCTGATATTTGTCAGGAATAGTGGCTTGGTTTAGTGCTCTATAGTCCACACAGAATCTCCAGCTACCATCTTTTTTCTTAACCAGTAATACAGGACTAGAAAAAGGACTGCTGCTGGCTCTAATTATCCCTGCTGCCAGCATTTCTTGTACTAATTTTTCAATTTCATCTTTTTGTATCTGGGGATATCTATAGGGTCGGACACTAATCGGTTTGCATCCCTCTCTAAGGACAATAGCATGTTCCTTCCCTCTAGGAGGAGGTAGGCCAGGAGGCATTGAAAAAACCTCCTGGAATTCGTCAATAATACTTTCCACTGCCTTAGGAATTGCACCAGCATCATTGCCTTGTGTCACTGATAGAGCACTCAGTTCCAGCAATATTCCCTGCCCCCCACTTTGTACTGCCTTTATAATATTCTTGAATTTCACCTGAGTTTTATTAAGGCTAGGATCCACTTGAAGAACCACTGTTGTTCCATTAAGCTTAAATTCCATGGTCAATTCCCTACAATTAAATTTTATAACTCCCAAATTCTGCAGCCACATCATCCCCAACACCAAGTCAGACCCTCCCAGGCTCAAGGGTAAAAAATCTTCTACTATTTCTACTCCCTGTATTGACAGGCTTATCCCTTTACACACACCAGCTCCTTTGACAGGGTCCCCTGTCCCCAGAAGTACACCATATTTTTCTGTATCATCAACTAGTAAATTTAATTTGCTTACCAGGGCCTGTGAAATGAAATTGTGAGTAGCTCCAGGATCAATCAGCACAATTACTTCTTCCTTCCCCACTGTCCCTTTCAATTTAATTGTTTTAGGTGTTGTGAGTCCCACAACAGAATTCATGGAGAGCTCCACTATTTCTGTTTCTACTGCATTTTCCCGATCATCCTCAACAGTGACAGCCTCTGCTTCCAGCTGGTGGTCCTCCACTCTCTGGGCCAATTCCATCAAACGGGCCAGCCCACTGGGCTGTAATAGCCTCAGCTCAGCCCTTATTTCAGGCTTCAACCCGTTGATATATCCCCCTTCCAGGACGTTGTTGGAGACGTCGTGCAGAGTCGACGCCAATGCTTCAAACTGCCGCCGGTATTCTCGAACGGTTTCGACCTGTCTCAACGCCAGCAGCTTCTCATACCCCGATCCCTCTTGTGAAGAACCGAACCTAACCAGCATCAGACCCTTCATCTCATCCCAGCTCCTCATCGGTCGGCGGCGGTCTTCCCACTGGAACCACGACAGAGCTTCCCCTTCAAAACACACCGCCGCTGCCTCTATCTTTTCTACCGAACTCAATCGATTCAGCGCGAAGTACCTTTCGGCTCTAAAAATCCATCCATCGGGACCTATGTCGTCAAATATCGGCATCTCCAGCCGACGCGGTGGTCGAAAATCGACTCGGTGACTTTCGCTGCCGCCTGAACCACCCGATCCTGGAGGAGGAGTCGATGATCTCTCTCCGTCACTTCCTGACGCAAATCTCGCGCTCCTGCCTTTCACCTCCGAGGTCCTTTCCGGCTTGCTGTCAAACCTCTCCGCCATCGATTCCAGCTTCTCTAACACCATCGCCAGATTCTGTTCCAGCAATTACACCTTAGTCATCCTCTCCATGACAGCTCCGATATCCCCCTGAAACTGTGTAAGTTTTTCTTCAATCACGTCTAATCTGGCTTCTCCCTTCTTTGCCATCCCAAGATCTCACTGCTCTGATACCAAATTGATAGGTTTGTGAATTTTTTGATTGCTAACACACACACAGAATTTGGACAGAATTATGAAATTTAGAAATATCTGTAGGTAGATTTTAGAAAATTAGGGTTACAGTATAGGTGTTTGGCAGTGTTTCGAGAGCCTGCCTCTCTCCAAGAAAGATTTTCTCTTTCAAAAGTTTGTTAGGAAATTCTTCTCTATCTTTCCCTCTCTTTCTTTATGCTATTTATACTCTAACTAACTTCTCCAGCTCAGCTTAATAGCTCAGCACAAAAATTAACAAAAGAACATAACAGAAAAATAAAGGTAACCGAATTTTAAAGGTAGTCCTTCTTTCTTGCTAACTTCCCAACTTCACCAATTTCCCCCTGTTTCTTCCCTACTCCACTATCTGCTGTGTTTTGTGTTTCTGCTGTGTTTCCTGGCATATGTGAATCTAATGGGGGGTCTATCATACTAAGATCTAATTTTTAGCAAATATTATTAGTTTTATATTTTAGTAGGAATTGCTTAAACAAGTCCTACGTCCAAGGTGCTTGTCTAAATGCTAATGTGAATTTTTGTTTAGTGAATGAGGGCTACTGATTATGTCATCAATCATGAACAGCAATAGCACGTCGTTAAGTTATGGTAAGCTTTTTCCAAATTTTTTTTTAATTTGTGTTTTATGTGCAATTATTATTTGTAGAAACTACTTGTGTTGCTTTATGTAGTGATAACTAGGCTTTATTTGTCTTATACTAATTAGCTGGACTAACCTCTTTTGATCTGGGCTTTACTATCTTAGAATCCATCTAAGTTCTAACCCATGATGAGCTTTTGGGATCCAATTTGGATTTAATTTAGAATCTACAAGTGTTCCTATTTGGTCCACAGTAATATATATACTTCTCAATAACTTTTCTAAATTTCTTCTCTTGTTTGTTTCTTCTAGTTGCATTTCCCTCTTGTCAAGTTAATATTTAATTCAACTTTTGCCTACCATGATAAGCACTTGTATTATTTAGGATTTTGAGTTTGAACATGAACAAGCGGCTTTATAATCACACAAAAAAAAAATAATAATAATAAAACTACTTAAATGATTCTTATCTGTTTGCTCTCTATGTCATAGAGTTGTTCCAAAAAATTATTCATTGTTAATAATAAAAATCACTTTTGTAGTTAATTTATCAGAATAATTCTGATTGTAAGAGGTTACTCAGGTAATAAGCAATTGACTGGAGGGAACTGTGTTAAGTATTTTCGGCTTGCATGTAATGATGGAGCACTTTTTCCTTTTTTTTTTCTTTTGATAGGTTTGTCCTCTTCACTTTTGTATTAATGTGTGCTCATAAAACTTTAATCATTTGCAGCCGAGTTTGTACTCCAGTTTTTGTTATTATAATTAATAAAAGTTTCATAGAAAAGTGTGAACATAAGAAGTAGAGCGAAAAAGAGAGTGCTAAAAAAGAGTGTTGCTAGCATTTTTCATAAGCCAATATACTAATCATCCCCAAATAATTAATTCTTCATTCAATTCAGTGCAGAGTACTGAGAAAGGAATAATATACCAGCAATATTCCAACCCCGAATTGCTATTTACTTCCCACCATGACTCGTACTATCTCTTAGTGTATAAGATCATTCTGCATAGAAAATAGTGTCCTCTTAATAAAATTTTCCCCTTTTGATTGAGCTAAGGTATTTTCATGTCTAAGACATTCACTCTTGATTTACGATGAACTGAAAATGTACCTAAAACATTAATGAATCATAAATCAGTGTTTGGTATATGAAACAATATAAGTGGGCATGGAATATGTAAATGAATTGGTATATATACTGTTTCAATTTTCTATCTAGTTTGAATGAAAAAGCCTTTCCTATAGTTGTGAAATGAAGACTGTTTAAATCTAAACTAGACTATTGGTTAGGTGTCTTAGGGTAGAAAGTTTGAGTTTTCCAATTTTAATTGGAATATGAATAACAATAAGATCCAAATAGAATAAATTCATGATAAGTTGGTACATTTAGAGCTGTAAGACACTTAGCCCTCATTTAATTATATCCCTTAAAGGCTCTTTTATTTTGTTTGAATTTTATCCCATCCCCTGAATATGATTGTGATGTAATGAGATTTGCTTGAATGCAAAAACCATTTATTTCCTTATCATCCAATAAGTAATATTGGCTTTATGTATCTCTGTATATTTGAACTTTAGTTTTAGGGTCAAATTCGTTGTATAGTGATGTTAGGGTTTTTCACTTTTCACTAGGTGCCAAAATGTTGGGTAAGTCAGCTGTGAATAATAAAATAAGAGAACAGTTTTTTGGAGTCTAGTAGCTATGAAATTATTATCTGGGTTTGGACCATTTGTATCTTTGCATTTTCTTCTCTACTAAGGACTTGATCTCTCACAAGTCATGATTTGTAGATTTTGATAGAGATTTGAAAGTCATAATAGAATCTTGTCTGCTTGTTGCTTGCTATTTTAATTGCATACGAAGTCTAGTACATGAGAGAGCATGTGGGCTGTCGGTGCTGCTTTTGCTTTTGCAATATGCATAAAAGTATTTATAGATAGTCTTACGTCATGCATGTGATAGGAAAATTTTAGTATAATGTCTTTTCAAATTTGTCTTTGGTGGCCATAGATCTCCCACAAGACTAATCTACTAATGAATACTCCCTTCAAGACCTCACGTGTACCCATAGCCACAAGAGAGAAGAGACAAAGTAGCTAGCATAGATAGTGACCAATAGCCATTGCTATATTTTTTTTCCTTTCTTAAACTTTGTTTCCTTTTTTCATTGTTTTATCATTTCACCACTATCTTATATTTAACTTTCATATGCAACTTCTGCTGAATGTATGTCTGCATCATCATTTCATTTGTTGTATCATTTCATTACTAGCATAATATGCATTTAACGTTCACGTGTGCAACTTAAGCTGAATATATATATATGCTCATACTAGAATATAATAAGAAGCTATATTATCCCTTGTATTTTCACACAAAAGAAAACCCCATAAATGAACGTTTTCTCACATATTTTCGCATGCTCTTACTCAAGCACATTTAGCCAAAACTCCGTCTCGTCATGTCACGATCTTTGGCTTCTAGATTTTCGTTTTGCAATGGTTTGCTACTCATCCCACAATGTCTTGAATTCATTCAGTTGCTATATGTGATCGTTCCCCTTTGCCCAGGACTCTTCGATGCTACTTATTGGTTTGGTCTGTGTTTGTCGATTACTTAATAGACTCCAAATACATGCCTTCTTGACTGTATAATACCAACCAAACTAAAGGATCATTTTTATCTAAATTTGATTGTATAACACACACACACACACACACATAACACAGACACACATATCTTTTTTTTTGGGTTCTTTATGTTGAATGCATTTTGTGGTTCCATTATGTATGTTGCATTGGAGTAGGTAAAGAGTAGGCAAGGACTTAGTTGGATTGATTCTTATATAATTACTTTCAATTTTTCCTTAAGAAGATAAAATCACTAGCTTGAATAAAAAATTAATTTGCATTATATAATATGGTTAGACTCAATATTTCAATTTGTTTTCGCTATGATTTATGATGACACTTTCTTTTTAGAGTAGGCAATATTATATCTTTCCAAGTTATACTCTATCACTTAAATTAGAAAAAAATTAGCAAAGACGTAACTATAGTTGATTTTTCTTTATGATCATTCTTGAGGAAATTGAAATTTTTGAAACTAAGAATAGATTGATGGATATATATTCCAAATACACCTACAAGGAATTTATCTGAATTCCTAGCCTAATCAATACAAAATTTGTTTGCAGAGCAAGATATATTTTTGATCTATAAAGAGCATGGATATGAACTAAAGATTTTAGATTAGATAACCTTTGAATGATTTTAACTTGTTAAAAATGTACAGATTTTGTAAAGCCTGCAAATGAATAGGCTGATAAGCTTAGAAGATGATCATATATTTTACCAATACTCTAGGTATTAATGTGAGGTTCTAATAGGTTGATCATGGCATATAGTGATTTTCTTCCAACCTTTAAATTTCATATTAGAAGGATCAAGGCCTCAAATAACACTACAAAATGGGACTAGTCCTGTTTTAATTTCTTCAAACTAGAGAATATATTTCTCTAAGATTCTTTATTTACCTTTATAAGCTGTTGCATACAAATAGAAAATAAATATAGATATCTTAATTCCCAATCAGTTGATGTGATAATTTATGTATTGAATAATGCATTATTGCTTGCTTTTCATAAGTTCTCAGTGTAGTGTTATTCATTTTGCATTGTGAGAGCAACAATTGACAGGTACAAGAAATCATAACCCATAATGTTTAAAATAGTCTCAAAGCCAATCGTAACCTGCGTAGTCTTATAAAGATTGGGCTTCATTTACAGGAATTTTAACTTTGCACATGCAGTGGAAGCTGACTAATTATTTTATCGATAATTTACTGGCAGTTGTGGATATGGTTTTGTGCAATACTACTATTAATGGCCTAACTGCAAACTTTAAAAATTTACATATAGACATGCACGATAATTTTTATATATATATTCTAGGTATGGTTGAGTTATATATAGGAACAAATTTAATTAATATATATTTCTATATTATATTGGTCACTGTAAATTTGTTTGGCATCAGTTACATTTAACTTATAACAATATTTGTTATTGTCTGGCAATTATTGTATTGAATGGTTTTAATAAATATACTTAAGTTATTCTAAAATTAGTAAATTTTTTTTGGAAGTTTTAGTTTTTAATACGTGGTCTCCTCTTGCCATAATACGTATTTAGCTCTAAGTTTAAATCTGATGAATTTAGTTGTTGAATTATGTTATTCTGATATGAGTTTTTGCTTTTTCCATCTTTTTCAGGACATGCTATGTGTCAGATCAATTCATCATATTGTTTAAAGTTAAAATTAAGGAGTTGGTGATCTGCTTATATTAATCTGATTAGTATTAGTGTATACATATTGTTGGATTTTGTGACAAAGAGACCTATAAAATTATATAGCTTTTAGAAGTAACGTAGAACTATTTCTTGTTTTATAGAAAATTGTTGTTCGACTTATATAAAAGCCAACTTCATAGCTTTTTCAATTTAAGTTTCAATATCATCGTCAACGGCTAGAGGATTAACATTAGTCAAATAGCGCCACCAGGTATTTTTCTTTTCAAAGTTATTACTTACAATGATAAATAATATTTGAAATTTGAAGTGTCAACAAAATTGCATATTAATATATATTTTTCGGACCATGAATGTTTGTTTGAGCATAAAGATTATCTGTACGGATTAATGTTATGTCTCATGCATAGAGTAATATTATAAAGCATTGTAGATGACATGTTTATAGATGTATACATGCTTACAATCATCATAATAATATTATTAAATATCTTTATGCCCAATTATACGTGTCTCTTTATGTTTATTGTATGTAGAAATTTGTTTTAGATTCTAGTGGATATTATTTCACCCATTTAATCTTGTAAATTCACCGCATTCATAACACAAATCATTTCTCCCTTCCCATAGCATTAAACTAGTGTCTACGTCTAAATTATACATATGTTGCCTTTTAACATTGAAATTTATGAATTCAGAAAATACAAATCAGAAAACTTAAGTAGCAAGCAAAAAAATGACAGAGATTTCAAAATAAAACCTGATGTTTGTTTACCAATTATATATTTTATCCTCAGCAACACTCTTAAGCTTAGTTGCTTCAACAGGTGTTTCACCAATACAAGGAATGAACAAATCTTGGATGTGGAAGGATAGGTTGTCTGTTGAGTATGACATTGGGGTTAGGAATTTCATAGATTTTGCCTCTACCCATACAATTAACCCAAACTTCATGAGGTGCCCATGCAATGCTTGTTGTTGCTTGGACTTTCAAACTAAAAATGAAGTACATCATCATTTATTCTCTAATGGGTTTGATACAAATTACAAAACTTGGATTTGGCATGGGGAAGCAAATGCAATTGGGGAACCTAGTAACTTCATCAACTCATCATTTGATGAATGCTTTTTTCCTATAGATGATGGTATAGATATGGTCAATGAGCCATTCAAATACTGTGACAATGATCCAAAATCTTTGAAAAAATTACTTGGAGATGCTAAGAAGCTTTTATACCCAGGATGCATAACTCACACAAAATTATCTGCACTCATGAAACTTTATAATATTAAAGGGACATTTGGATGGTTGGATAATAGTTTTTCAGAATTACTTAAAGTAATTTCAGAAATGTTGCCACCACAAAATGAAATGCCTTCATTCATGTACAAAGCAAAGAAAACAATGGTTTCATTGGGATTGTCATATGAAAAAATAGATGCATGTCCTAATGATTACATTTTATATAGAAAAGAGTATGCATCCTTTGGCTCTTATCCTAGTTTTGGATTGTCAAGATGGAAGAAAACGTGTAAAAGCTCTAAATCTAAAAAAGGCATCCCCGCAAAAGTCTTATGGTACTTCCCCCCAATTCCAAGGTTTAAGAGGTTATTTCAATCTCCTAAGATTGCAAAAAACCTAAATTGGCTTGACAATGGTAGAATCATAGATGGAAAACTAAGGCACCCTACTGAAACCCCTTCTTGGACATTAATTGACTAGTCGTGGCCTAACTTTGGCGTTGAAAGTAGAAATCTTAGATTAGGAATTTTAGCTGATGGGATAAATCCACATAGTACCATGAGTAGCACTTATAGTTGTTGGCCTGTGCTTACTATTATTTATAATCTCCCTCCATGGTTGTGTATGAAGAAGAGATTTATTATGTTATCTCTTCTGATATCAGGACCACGACAACCCAGGAATGACATAGATGTTTATTTGGCACCATTTATGGAATGAAGGAGTTGATGTGTATGATTCTTACAAAAAAGAAACTTTTAACATACGGGCCGTATTGTTGTGGGCAATCAATGATTTTCTAGCATATGGAAGCCTTTCTAGGTGTTCTGTAAAAGGGTACTACGGCTGTCCACTATGTGGGGAAGAAACATCTTCATGTAGGTTAAAACATGGCAAGAAAAACATCTACATGGGTCACAGACGATTCCTTCCTCTAAATCATCCATATAGGTATCAAAAAAAAGGCATTCAATGGACAACCAGAACATGGTCTCCCTCCCCAACCACTTAGCAGGGAGGACATCTTTCAAAAACTAGAAAATTTCCAAAATATTTGGGGGAAAAGTAAAGATAGGAAAAGAAAGAAAAGTGATCCTAATGAAAGCCAATGTTATAAGAAAAAATCAATTTTCTTCAATCTCCCATATTGGAAACATTTATATGTTCAACACAACTTATATGTCATGCACATTGAAAACAATGTTTGTGAGAGTATTTGTGGCGCACTGCTAAATACTGCAGGGAAGACAAAAGATATTCTTAACTGCATATTAGATCTTGTAGACATGGGTTTGAGGGAAAAATTACAACCATCCCACAAAAACAATCGAACATATTTGCCTCTTGCTCGTTACACACTGAGTAAGAAAGAGAAACAATTGTTTTGCCAAACTTTACATGACCTTAGAGTTCCTTTTGGATATTGTTCCAATTTTGAGAACCTTGTATCCATGGATGATTTAAAGTTGGTTGGTCTTAAGTCCCATGATTGTCATGCTTTGATGCAACAATTACTACCATTGGCCATGAGATCAGTGTTGCCTAAGCATGTTTGGTACGCCATTACTAAGTTGTGTGTCTTCTTCAATAACCTCTACTCCAAAGTGGTTGAAGTTCCTAAGTTACAAAAAATTCAAAGTGAACTTTTCATAACCTTATGTTTTCTGAAGAAATACTTTCCACCTTCGTTTTTTGACATCGTGGTGCACCTAACAGTACATCTTATTAGAGGAGTTAGGTTGTATGGGCCTGTCTATCTTAGATGGATGTATCCTTTCGAGAGATACATGAAAATTCTTAAAGTATTTGTTTGGAATAGAAATCGACCAGAAGGTTGTATTGCTAAGTGTTACATTGCATCAAAGGCAATTGATTTCTGCTCAGAGTTTGTTGGTGTTGTTGATGGACCTATTGAATTTGATGGTCCATTACTTGGAGGTCGAGTGATTTCTATTTCTCAAGAAGAATGGTCACAAGTGCACCTATATGTATTACAAAACATGGACGATGTGCAACCTTACATTGAGTAAGTGTCTAATTTTCTTATTATAATTTTAGTTATATTTCAATTCCTTATTCTTTCCTATATATCTCACCAACGCTGTATTTGTTTTGCTAGAATGCATATGTATTGGTTGAAGACTCGTTTTCCTAGGCAAGTGAAAAATACAAAGTGGCTAAAAGATGAACACGACTGTACCTTTATCTCATGGTTTAAATCGAAGGTAAATATTGACTTTCAACATATTGCCTTCTAAATTAGAGTTTTTAAGTAAATAATTTCTCTATAGAGCTTCAAATTTACATTATCGGCATTGATCTTTAATAGGTGGGGAATGCTGTTAATAATAATGATGACATCTCTCCCGCATTGAAATTGTTAGCGGAAGCGCCTCGTCCATATGTGGCAAGTTATTCCGGTTAAGTCATCAACAACTCTCATTACCATACAAGAGAACAGGGGGAACACAAAGTCCATCAAAATAGTGGAGTTAGCATTGTGGCAACAACAATGCAAATTTCTAGTGCCAAAGACAAAATTCTGATAGTCGGAGATCTAACTTTCTGTAGTGTAATCAACAAGATATGGGAGTTGGATTGCCACTCCTTCAGCTTCCCTGTGTTTGAATGTGATTAGGTTGACAACAATGGGGGTGTTAGAGTTGATGAATTCGGGGTGCCATTGGTTGATCTCACCCGTGTCGGACACAAGTTAGATTCATTTGTTCTTGTTTCGCAAGTTAAGCAAGTATTTTACGTGACAGACCAAAATGATGAAAGATGGTCTATAGTGCAATTCACCTTCGATAAATGTTATAAAATAGATAGAAGTCAAGATGAAATACCCTCATTGGTTGAACAACATCCATTCACAAATGCTTTACCTATTGTTGAGCCATTTGACATATTTGAGGATGATAAGAGTGGCTGCATTAGAGAGGATTTAGATGGCATATGGATTGACAACAAAACTATCAACAATTTGCAATAAATGTTAAAAGGTTGACCT
>SNVD02000304.1:0-13292 GCA_013180625.2 Boswellia sacra
CATCTGGGCCTTGGCTGGAACATTTTGGCTTTGGCTAGGATCTTGTTTTGTGTTTTGTGTGTTTATGTTATTAATGAATTTCCTTTTTCTTACATTTTATTTTCTTTCTATTATAATGTTCTTCTAATTTCTCTTTTGCTAAGGTGAAGGGTGAAACCCTTGATATGAGAATAAGGATTCTCTAACCCTTAATATGTGCTTAATAATCTTAATCTTATAATGTTTATTCAATATGATTTATATTTAATTTCTTAATCAATCTTGACACCACTCGTAAGTGGAGGTCTTGATCCATTGTCGACAATCCTTGGCACATCAAATGCTTGGATCCTTTCTAGATGATGTATGGTTCTTCCTTACCGACACGAATCTAGTTAGGAACCTTGATTTGTTGTAGACATATGATGATTGGCACATTGGATGCTTGAACCCATTTACAAGAGTGGTATAAATGTTGGTAATGAAACAAATATAATTCATATAACTAAAATGGGCTAATTATCCTTATTTGAAATATCAAGGGCGGATCCCCTAACCTTAGCTTTCATTATTATTGTGTTAATTCTCTTGTATTTTAATTATTCTATTGTTTATGAACTTTTTATTTTATTTACTATGGTTGGTTATACCACCTATTTCCATGGATGGTTTTACCTCCTCTTGCTTTTTGTTTTATATTTGAATGGTCGGTAATATCGCCTACCATCTTACATATTTATTGATATTATCTTTTCATTTATTTGAATTATTCATATCATATTTGCTTATCTTATAATTTGTAACGCTAAAATCCCCTTCCTCGTGGATCGACCTCGGTCTCACCAGGATTATTACTTCAACACTTCTATACTTGGGAGACAATCCTTTTTCGGATGTGTCAAGTTTTTGGCGACGTTGTCGGGGAAGGTAAAAATTGACGTGCAAAATTGTAAGTATTCTCTTTTCTCATCTTAGATCTAAATTTTTTTATTTTTCTTTGTGTGTTCACCTTTTGCTCTTTTTTCTTCTCTCTTTCTTGCATGAAAATTTGGTCACGAACATCTAGTGGTAGACTTGTTAGAAAAACATCATCTTTCTTAGAAAACATGGCCGACAATCATGAGGAAATATTCACAGATGAAGGGGACAATCGTTCGCAACAAAATGATCAAAACCAACGAAGAACCCTCAGAGACTACATGAATCCGGTAAGGACTAGTGCACCATCTTGTGTAGTTTCTCCTCCAGATTCAATCCATTTCAATTCCAAACCAAGTTTTGTTCGACTTCTACCCACTTTTCATGGCCTTGACATGGAGAACCCATATTCGCACTTGAAACTCTTTAAAGAGGTATGTAGCTCCTACACTGACCCAAATTGTAGCATAAACACCATTAGATTAAAGCTTTTTCCTTTTTCTTTAAAAGATAAAGCTAGAACATGGCTACAAATTTTGAGGTCGAATTCCATCAGTTCATGGGATGAGATGAAACAACAATTTTTGAAAAATTTTTTTCCTACCCATAGAACAAATTCTCTTAAAAGACAAATTTCTGATTTATCTCAAAAACAAGGGGAAACCCTTTACCAATGTTGGGATAGGTATAAGGAACTACTTAATACCTGTCCTCACCATGGTTTTGAAACTTGGAGAATAGTTGCACACTTCTATGAAGGGTTAACACCTCAAGATAGGCAACTATTAGAATTAATGTGTAATGGAGAATTTAAAGAAAAAGACCCTGAGGAAGCACTTGACTTCCTAGATTCCTTAGCATAAAAGGCACAAAATTGGAAAACCTGCTGTGCACCTATGGGTACAAGCAAGGCCCAAAACCTCACATCAAATAGACAGGTCTTTTTACAACCTTAGGGAAGACCATGACCTTCAAGCCAAATATGCATCCCTAGCTAGAAAAGTCGAGGCTTTAGAAATGAAAAAGAGTGGTCAATTGAATTCTATTCAAGAAATGTCTGTAACATTTGTGATGACAATGACCATTCTACTGATAATTGTCCAACTTTGCCTGCCTTTAGGGAATGTCTCCATGAAGAAGCCAATGCCTTAAACACTTTCAAAAGGCCAAATCACAATCCATATTCACATACCTACAATCCTGGTTGGAGAAATCATCCAAATTTTTTAGCTGGTACACAAATGATAATCAATGCACAATCTTCACAAGTCCCTTTTAAACACGGACAAAATTTTCAAACATTCTTCTCAATGATCATGCATATTCTACCTAAGGGAATGAACTTGAAAGACACACATTGTCATTCATTCATTACAAAGCAAGAGACTTTCATATCAAACTACTCAAAACTAGCAAATTATGGTCAGAAACTCTTGACAAATTTGCATCATACATGTAGCAATCCAGAGCAAGGAAATTTCCTTTACTCAACATTGCAACCCTACAAAAGATCAATCTAACTCAAATGCGAGGAATTCAATCACCATTATTTTGACCAAGCCAAGTCAGTCATGACCCTTCGCAATGGTAAGGTTGTTGAAAAACACATTCCTAATCCTTGTGAGAAAGAAGAAGAATCGATCTCTAAAGGACAGGAAGAGGTTGCCAACCCAACACATAGCGAAGAAGAAACCAAATCCTCATCTGTGCCTCCATTTCCTCAAGCATTAGCTACACCAAAGAAGCCAACTCACAATTCTGAAATCTTTGAAATTTTCAAACAGGTAAAGGTCAACATTCCCTTGCTTGATGTGATCAAACAGGTACTTTCTTACGCAAAATTTTTGAAAGACTTGTGCACTGTGAAAAGAAAACTGAATGTGAAAAAGAAGGCCTGTCTAGCTGAGCAAGTAAGTGCTATTCTTCAAAATAATAATACAGTGAAATATAAGGATCCAGGTTGTCCTACAATTTCATGTGTTTTTGGAGACCATAAAATTGAACAAGCTTTACTTGATCTTGGTGCTAGTGTGAATTTGCTTCCATACTCGGTTTTTCAAAAACTCAATCTAGGTGAGTTAAAACCAACTTCTGTCACTCGTTTGCTTGCTGATAGATCAATTAAAGTACCAAGAGGAATAGTAGAAGATGTGTTAGTTCAAGTCGATAAATTCTTTTACCCAGTGGATTTTATCGTCTTGGACACACAACACCATGGAAGTAAGGGAATTCAATTCCCTGTATTATTTATAAGGGCGTTCCATTCTAGCTACTTCTAATAAATGCTTTGATTAATTGCAGGAATGGAGTCATGAAGCTATCGTTTGGGAACATGACATTGGAACTTAATGTTTTCAATATGTGCAAACAACCACATGAAGAAGAAGATGAAATTGAGGAGGCTAATATGATCGAATCTATTGTGGAAGGTCACATCCAAAATAGGAGTTCTTCTGACCCTTTGGAAACTTGTCTAGTGAATTCATTAGAATCAAGCATGGAACTAGCTGTCTCTTATACACATCTAGATGTGTATAAGAGACAGATTGTGTGTAGGTCATGGAAAAAGTCTCAGAAATCAAGATTGACGAATTGGGGCAACATGAATGAAAGCAAGTGAAGATAAGCTTCCCGAAAAAGCTAGAATTGAAGCCCTTACCTGAAGGACTGAAATATTCATATCTTGGGGAGAATCAGACATATCCGGTGGTAATTTCTTCATCCCTCACATGCGAGCAACAAGGTTAGTTGATAGAAGTGCTTAAAAGGCATAAAAATGCAATTGGGTGGACTTTAAAAGATATAAAAGGCATTAACCCTTTAATTTGTACACATAGAATACATTTAGAGGAAAATGCCAAAACATCTCAACAACCTCAAAGGAGATTAAATCCACACATGAAAGAGGTCATTAGGGCTGAAGTTCTCAAACTACTTGATGTGGGAATTATCTATCCTATTTCTGATAGTAAGTGGGTAAGCCCTACACAAGTAGTACCTAAGACATCTGGCATTACAGTAGTTAAAAATGAAAAGGGTGAATTATTGCCAACTCGTGTCTCATCTAGTTGGAGGATGTGCATTGATTATAGAAAATTAAATGCTGTCACTAGAAAAGACCATTTTCCCTTACCTTTCCTTGACCAAATTCTTGAAAGAGTAGCATGAAACCCCTAACTAAAACTAAATAAACTGAGCTTCTTGCTGGATACTCAGTAGCTACTATCAAAATCCCGACCATTGCACTTGAGACCAAGAAAAGACCACAAACATTCACAATGTGTAACACCCTTAGCACTAATTTATGCAATTAGGAGAATGCCTTTAGGACTTTGTAATGCCCCAGCCACTTTTCAAAGATGCATGTTAAGCATTTTCAGTGACATGGTTGAGCATTGTTTAGAAGTTTTCATGGATGATTTAACTGTCTTTGGAAAACCTTTTGATAATTGTCTTGAAAATTTAGAAAAAAGTCCTAAAAAGGTGTGTAGAAAAAGGTCTTATTTTGAATTGGGAAAAATGTCATTATATGGTCACTTCAGGAATTGTTTTAGGTCATGTGGTGTCTTCTAAAGGAATTGAAGTGGATAAAGCAAAAGTGGAATTAATTTCTCATTTGCCTCCACAAAAAACAGTTAAAGAGGTTCGTTCATTCTTAGGGCATGCTGGATTTTATAGGAGGTTCATAAGAAATTTCAGTGCTATATCTAAACCTCTTTGTAACCTCTTAATAAAAGATACTTCCTTTGAATGGACTCAAGAATGTCAAATTGCCTTTGATACACTAATTGGACTTTTAACAACTGCTCCAATTATGCAATCTCCTGATTGGTCCTTGCCTTTGAATTGATGTGTGATGCAAGTGACTATACCGTTGGTGCTGTCTTAGGACAAAGAACAGAAGGTAAGCCTTATGTCATATACTATGCAAGTAGGACTTTAAATGATGCGCAAATGAATTACACAACAACTGAAAAAGAACTACTTGCAGTAGTATTTGCATTGGACAAATTTCGTTCTTATTTAATTAGCTCCCCAACAATTGTTTACACTGACCATGCAGCTGTGAGATATTTAATGTCTAAACAGGATGCAAAACCTAGATTGATACGGTTGATCTTATTGCTCCAAGAATTTAACATCACAATAAAAGATAAGAAAGGAGCTGAAAATGTCGTTGCAGATCATCTTTCAAGACTAACGACAGAGACATTAATTGAAACTTCACCTATCAATGATTCTTTTCCTGATGAATTTTTATTTTACTTTGCTACTGTACCTTGGTTTGCTAATATTGTAAATTTTCTTGCGACAGGGAAAATGCAACCTCATTGGAAAGCTCAAGACAAAAGAAAGTTTTTGACCGAGGTGAAAAATTTTTACTGGGAATGACCCTAATCTGTATTTCAAATATTGTCCAGACCAAATAATAAGAAGATGCATACCCGACAATGAGGTAAGTAGTGTCATTAACTTTTGTCATTCCGAAGCATGTGGCAGATATTTTTCATCTAGAAAACAGCTGCTAAGATCTTACCACACATGTGGATTTTTATTTTAGGCCCACCTTATTTAACAGATTACACATGCATATATTTGCAAACGTGTGAAAATTGTCCAAAAAAATTGGGATCTATTTCAAAAAGAAACAGATTCCGTTTGAATCCCATTCTTGTGCGTTGAAATCTTTGACTGTTGGGGTTTGATTTTTATGGGACCTTTTCCAGCACCCACAACCGTCATTTGGTTTTGTGTACATCCTTGTTGCAGTACGACCTATGATTTCAAATAGGGGTATAAGGCAATTCCATGTTGAAACAATGATCACAAAACAGTTGTCAATTCTTGAAGGAGAATATCTTAAGTAGATTTGGAATTCCTCGAGCCATTATTAGTGATGGGGGTACACATTTTTGTAACAAACCATTTGAAACTTTAATGAAGAAATATGGAATAACCCATAAAATCTCTACACCTTATCACCCACAAACAAGTGGACAAGTTGAATTAGCTAATAGGAGATAAAACAGATCTTAGAAAAAACGGTTAACCCAAATCGTAAAGATTGGTCTTTAAGACTTAATGATGCACTTTGGGCTTACCGAACTGCTTTTAAAACATCATTGGGAATGTCTCCTTATAGACTAGTTTATGGAAAACCTTGTCACTTGCCTGTGGAAATTGAGCATAAAGCTTATTGGCCATTAAAACATTTAACATAAATTTGAATGATGCTTGCAAGTTACATAAACTCCAACTGAGTGAACTTGAAGAAATCAGGAATGAGGCTTACGAAAATTCTAAAATCTACGAAGAAAAAATGAAAGTTTTTCATGACAAATTTATTGTTAGAAAATCTTTTGAACCTTCACAAAAAGTTCTTTTATATGATTCAAGGTTGCATTTATTTCCTGGTAAACTTCGGTCACGTTGGACTGGGCCTTTCATTGTTAAAAATGTTTTCCCTCATGGGGCGGTTGAAATTGGAACACCCAAAGAATGGTCCATGTGTAATTAAAAGTTAATGGACAACGTGTAACAACCATTCTTTGAAAATAGTGACACACAAAATGAAGAGTCCATTGCTTTAGTCGATCCTTTTTAAGGTGATTTTTCCCGGTCAACGTGCTGATACGGTACTCCGTGACTATTAAAGTCGTTGTTTCAGTTCCCATAAAAAAAAACTGTTTGCTTGCATCCATTTTCTTTTCTTATCTCTCTTGTTCTTCACATGGAATTGTGCACAGGTGTGATGAACACTAAAATATGCATGTTTAATAAGAGTTTAGTTCATCATATTGCATTAATAGTGTCATTAAATTCTTCAACTTAAGCATATTTTGTAGCATTTGCATCTTTGGAATTAATTCCTCTTAATTTTGGTTTTGTTACAGGTTCGGTAAAATGGGCATAACTCTCTATTTATATATCAGAATGGTGCAATTCTTAATGTTTTGGAAAGCTTATTTAATTGTCTACAAGATTGCATTTCACAAGCATCATCAAATTCGGGCTCTTAGTGGACCAAAATTGGGCTTGAAGTGAACCCATCTACAGTCTCGGCCTAGTCTGACCAGGCCTAAGTATTTGAACCGTATCTCTCAAAATAAGTATCCAAATTGTGCCAATCAATATGTTCTAGAAAGCTGAGAGAAATATCTACAACTTTCATGAAGACATGTGATTAAAATTCACAACATTTCGATGTCAAAATTGATGGTCAAAGTCGGTGCCTAATGATCCCAATTGTCAAAGATATTTACACCTAATATTTGACAATTATGCCCTGGTAATTTGACAAGTTTGCCCCTGGATGTATCTATAAATAGAGGTGCCTTGTGACCCATTAGGCATCTTGGCCTTGGCTGGAACATTTTGGCTTTGGCTAGGATCTTGTATTGTGTTTTGTGTGTTTATGTTATTAATGAATTTCCTTTTTCTTGCATTTTATTTTCTTTCTATTATAATATTCTTCTAATTTCTCTTTTGCTAAGGTGAAAGGGTGAAACCCTTGATACGAGAATAAGGATTCTCTAACCCTTAATATGTGCCTAATAATCTTAATCTATAATGTTTATTCAATATGATTTATATTTAATTTCTTAATCAATCTTGACACCACTCGTAAAGTGGAGGTCTTGATCCATTGTCGACAATCCTTGGCACATCAAATGCTTGGATCCTTTCTAGATGATGTATGGTTCTTCCTTACCGACATGAATCTAGGTAGGAACCTTGATTTGTTGTAGACATATGATGATTGGCACATTGGATGCTTGAACCCATTTACAAGAAGTGGTATAAATGTTGGTAATGAACAAATATAATTCATATAACTAAAATGGGCTAATTATCCTTATTTGAAATATCAAGGGCGGATCCCCTAACCTTAGCCTTCATTGTTATTGTGTTAATTTCTCTTGTATTCTAATTATTCTTATTTATTGTTTAAGAACTTGTTCTTTACTCATATTTGTTGATATTATCTTGCCATCTCTTCGAATCATCCATATCACGTTTGCTTAGCTTATAATTTGTAGCGCTAAAATCCCCTTCCTCGTGGATCGACCTCGGTCTCACCGGGATTATTACTTCGACACTCCTATACTTGGGAGGCAATCCTATTTTAGGATGTGTCAATATCGTTCCCACGAGGATTGATTCTAATTAAATTTGTTATTCGAAAGCGAAAACAGAATAAATGGGGGGTTTTGTTGATTGATTAACTAGATGAAATATTAATGCAAATAAAGAATAACACAATGCTAACTTAATTGAAGTGAGAATTAATCACTGACGGAAATCTGGTTAAGGGATCATTATCTGCCACAAGATATGGATTTGCGAATTAATCATAGAATTGTCATCAAATTACACCATTGAAATTATCAACCGTAGATAACAACAAGCTCTGTTATCCCAATCTTTCCTTACTTTGTTGTTAACAAAACAGGCTCTTTATTTAATCTCTATCCATTAAACAACCTAGAACAAGCTCTCTAAATTTAATTCAATGGATGCATTACGATAAGAAAGATAGGTTGATCTAAGCAATAAACACACAAGCTCGATTATTTAACTTAGGTTGTATTCTCCAATTGCAATCTCTGATCACAATTTTGCTACTAAGGATTAGAAATTCAAGACAATTACGGATCAAGATTTCTACTCTAGCAATAGACAACAACCAGATTATATTCAATTGGCCATTCCAAATACAATCATCAAGCAATCATAAGCATTAGATATGGGAAAATACAAGCAACTTCAATTACAGAATTGGATAACAACTTCTTGCATAATCAACTCACAAAAACCATATCAAGGGCTTTGAAATCACCCTCAACCAATTCAGATTCAGTTACACATGTTTAAAAACGTGGTAAATACAATACAACATGGAGACATTCCAGAAAATGAAAGGGAAGGGAAAAGCTTAGCAATTTTGATGTAAATCTCTTTGAATTGTAGTTCTTCCTCTTTCCAAGCTTTCTTTCTCCTTCAAGAACTCCAAGAAATGAAAGAAATCCAGAGTTGCAGCCTCTTCCACGTTCTCCCCTCTTCAAGTTATTCAAATAAAACCCTAAAATGTGTTTATATACTCTGCTACAGTAACCTGCTACAGTGTCCCGTATTATACATGGTACAGTGATTTGTGGAATTACATTTCTATAGTTCTCACACTGTTTTGATAATAACTTTCAGTACACTGAATGGATTTATGAACCGTAAATTTCTCTAGAAAATAGACTTCGAGAGCTTTCCAACGGTATATAACATGTTATCCAGTTCATTGTATATCAATACAATTAAATCCGAGAAAATAGTTGACTAGCAGAGGTGAAAATGAAGGGTTTTACTTCACTTTGGTGCAAGTTCCTCCAAAACTCCTACAAACATCAAAACCACACAAAAACATAAAAATACCAGGAATATAGCAAAGAAACATGGACGAATTGATATGAAAATGATATATAAATAGACACTTATCAAATTCCCCCACACTTAGACTTTCCTAGTCCTCGAGCAACTACGACAATATGAAATAAAACTAAACCGAAACAGAATCAACAAAAAATTAAAACACACAAATGCTTCATCTTGCAAATAGGCCTCAAAGATTATACTTAATTATAACCCAAGGAAAACTTCAAATAATGCACTTGATCAAGAATTTTATCTCAAAGATTAGTTTCGCTTCATTTCAATTCCTCAAGCGTGTGTGTGTGTAGAGCCATTCTCACCTAATCACTTGTAACCCGGATGAGTTTATGCATAAAAATGAATCATATTTAATATTGAAGATGTGTGTATAAATAAACTCCCTAGGCCTGCTTTTCAAGTCACTCTCCACTAATGTAGACATGCACAACACTAAGGATCAAGTAGGACTTTATTAAGCTTGTAACGTTTGGCTTGGGTGAAGGTATGATAAAGGATAATAATTTGGCTCAAATCACCCACAAACACATAAATCATTCAAGACTATGTAGAGCTCAACCTATAACACAACTTCATTTCAATTCACCAGGTTACTCCCCCAAACTTATTTAGAACACTCAATCTTTTTTTTTTATTTTTTTTTGTATAAAACAAAAGAAACTACACCCCCACACTTTGTTGTTTCATTCTTTTTAAGAACACCCAAGGGTATAGATCTCTTTTTCTTCTTTTTTTTTTTCTTTAACTGCAATTCCCCTCCCCCACACTTAAACAACACATTGTCCTCAATGTGTAAGTACATGGACGATAAGCACAGATTGACTTTTTTTTTCTTTTTTCTTTTTTTGTTTTACAAACACAATAGAACTCACTTGCATTGTTCATGACACATCCCAACCTCCTCTAACTTCCCAAAACCAGAACATAGCTCAGAATTTGATTGTGAATGATTAGGTAAGGGATAAACTGTTTGGAACAAATTCATTTGAGGTTAAGAAATCTTTTAGTGAGTTAACAAAGAAAAAGGCTTACAGAGGCTCAAAGGGGTAACTAGGGATCAATTTCAGTCAAAGTTGGCTATTAAGGCTTAAACGGTCCAAAGATGGCCTAAATCATTTCCCCAATGTTGCACAGTCTAGGATTTCGCCTCGAGTGACCATCAAACAAGTTCTAGAATTTAAGACAAAGACATTTGTGCATTATGAGTGCATTGAACACGAACTTCATGAAAATTATCCATTTGATGAAAATATTGTGATCTAATGTAAATTTTGACACCCGAGTTCCAAAAGCATTCGTAATTTTATCCTAAGTGGATAGTGGACCTCTAATATACAGGTTATGCTCTTTGACTAGATTAAAAAGTGAGATCTAAAAGAGTAAGGTCAGTACCTTGGATAGTTGGGATTGTAAGATCTGTATGCTAGTAGACACTATACCATAGATATGGAATTCATGACTCCGAAAGGATTCAATAATACCACTTTGATGGTTTTATAAGGTTTTAAATGATAAAATCTTAATCAAGTGTTTAGTGAAGGTTCTTCATTAAACTAGGATTTGTTATAATATCTGAATTATTTAAATGGTGTAAAACTAGTATCAAAGGCTCAAGATATAATTGGAGGGGTAAAACGGTAAATTATACCTAGCTCTAATTGTTCATATTCCATGGAGGGTAGTTTTGTAAACATGTTGTTCAATAGGTAGGACTTAAAAAAATAATTTAATCTGATTAAATTATTAAGCTTTCTGTAAAAAGTATTTAATTCAAAAGTGCAACTTTAAGCTTATCATGGAATGAGTCAAAGTTAATAGGTGGGATCTACTATAATAATGAGATAATAGAGTACTAGGTCAAACCTATTGGAGCTTATAATTAAATCTGTCCATTAGGTCTCCTAGGTGGTTGACTAACAAATTGCTTGAACAGGTTTGGCTTTGAGAAATTAATTATTTAATTTAATTGGGTTTATTACAGAATAAAGCCCAAGTATTAAATAAATAAATAATTGGTGGACTAGTTAATTGGACTAATTATTGAATTAATGAGATTGATTAATTATTTTGGTTAATTAAGAATTAATTAATTAAGGCCTACAACTAGGTTTGGACCCAAATAGCCTTAAAGCTCAATTAGGCTTATATGTTAGATAATCCTTATTAAACTAGGTTTACTAATTATAATTAGACAAGGAGCGAGGGAATATATATATAAGATATGTTTAAGGCTTCACATTTTGATGGTTAGAGGCCAAAAAAGTGAAAGATATACACCCCTGCCCTGCAAAATGAATTTAGCGCTAAGGCCATGTCCAAGTGACGTTTCAACTTCTAAGGCTCCTTCTAGCCCTCATCTTTTGTTCTCAAGCCTTGTCTAGTGTAGATAAATGCCCACTCATCTTATTCAGGCAGTTTGTAGACATACTCAGGAAACTGACATGGAAGAAAGCTATAAAAAATTTTGAAGCCTATAGTGGCAAAATCGTGGTCCTGAAGGCTATTCCACAATGTTGAAGTATTCAAATTTGTCTTCAAGTTCCTACAATTGGTATCAGAGCTTTGGTTCCTCTATTGGTGAGCAACTAGGTAACAAAAATTGTTTACTTTCTTTGCAAGTAACATGCTTTAGTTGATGTGGTATTAATGTTTTTTTCTCTATATTTTTTATTACAATTTTTATATGATGAATTTTCTAATAATTGAATGGTTGTGAATCTGGTTTAATACTTAGCCATAGAATTTTCTTTGTATTTTATTTTGATACTATGTAATTTAGTAAGGGCTGGACTATATGCCATTGAATTACACTCTGTGTCCATTTATGGTTTTTGTTGATTTAGTTTGTGTAATTTTTGTAAAAATTCATATTACATATGATGTATATTGATGACGTAAAATTACAAGAACTACTAGAGATCGCATGCAGCTTTAAGCTGAATCAACAAAGGATCATAGAGTCTAGGGTTGGAGCACAAAAGTTATGTATAAAACCCCATGCCTAAAGGATCACAATTTTGGGGCCTTAGGGGCTACCCTAGCCTTGGTTTCTTGCTCTAAGCGTGGCCTAGGTTGTGCTATAGAGGGCACTACAGTTTTGGCTAGCTAGGCCTAAAGCTTATGGGCAAAAGACCATAAAACTTGGCCTAGGTCCGCAACCTAAGAGTTTACGTTTTGGCAATTGGTGGCTACCCTTGGGATGGTGGCTAGCCCTAGAACATGTCTATGGTTTGTGAATTTGATAGGCCAAAGGGTTTCTTGGATAGACCTAAGCCCAATCAAATTATTCCAATTCTAAGCATGGTGAGCTCAAGTCCAAAGTACATGGATTTTTGGTTTTTAGGCCTAATAGGCTGTCAGGTGTTAGTCTATGGGCCTAGCTTTGTGTTTTATCACTAAATCATGGTCCAATGGGCTAGTTTATGATAGTTAATAGCTTTTGGGCAGCAAGCAAACCCATGGTGTTGGGCTTCAAGGGTTTACATAAACCCAATTCTAGGTTAGTTTTAAGTAGTTTTACTTTTCAGGCATGTTTTATTTTGAAACTAGGGTCCATCTAAGTGTAATTAATTTATTGAGTCGTCTCCCATCTTTTCCATATTGTTTTAATCAAAGTGGTATAGCCTGTAAAATCAAAGTTATAATCTGCAACGGTAGAACTACAAATCTAGAAATGTTCCAAATCTGAATGGGTATCTGTGAAAATTTTCAAAGTTTTTGGATCGTTTTTACCTGTTCACTATACACTGTATATTTTTAATTTTACGAATTTTGAAATTTTTTCTTGGAACTAATGGACATATTCAAGCACGAGAAGACACAAGTATTTTATCACAGGTGTACTTTATGAAAGTATGATTATTTTGTTTAATGGGGTATTGTTCCTCCACCCCCTATTATTTCATGAAACATCAAGCGACCACCTGAGTTTTCAAAAATGTATACTAAACCCC
>SNVD02000310.1:0-13291 GCA_013180625.2 Boswellia sacra
CATCAACCAATCACTCCAAATGTGATACCAAATCGGCCACAAGGTTTCAATCAACCTAGAGTGCAGCAACCTGTTCAAATGCAACCACCACCAATGCCACATCCAGCACCGCAACCAGCTTCACAAAACTCAGGTATGTCTCTCAAGGACATTGTTAATGCACTTGCCACTAACACAATGCAATTCCAGCAGGAAACTGGGGCAAGTATCCAAAACCTGGCAAATCAAATGGGACAATTGGCCACTAGCATGAGCAAATTCGAGGGCCAAGGCTCAGAAGAATTATATTGTCAAACGGTGATCAATCCAATAGAGAATTCTTGTGCGATAACTTTGCAAAATGAAGAGCAATTAGATGTTCTGCCAAAGAAATCACAAACTGATGAAGGAGATGACACCACTTCCACCATGAACAAAACACTGACTTCTCAAGTAAATCCTATAACTCCTATTCCTTCATATGTTTCTCCTCCACTTTTTCCTAGTAGATTTGCACAATCGAAGGAGAAACAAGAACAAGAAATCCTGGAAACTTCTCACAAAATCGAGGTAAATATACCACTTCTGGATGCTATGGAGCAAGTACCTCGTTGTACAAAATTTCTCAAGGAGTTATGCACCAACAAGAGAAAGTTGAAGGGAAATGAGAAAGTAAGGGTGGGGGAAAATGTTTCAGCTGTATTGCAAAGAAAAATTCCTCCAAAATGCAAAGATCCAGGTACGTTCATCATTCCATGCACCATTAGTAATACCAAGTTTGAAAGAGCTATATTAGATTTAGGAGCATCTATTAATGCCATGCCATATTCTATTTATGCTTCTTTAAATCTTGGACCTTTTGCGAAAACTGGTATTACCATTCAGTTTGCTGATCATTTTAATGCATATCGCAAAAGAGTTGTGGAAGATGTGCTTGTGCGGGTGAATCAATTGGTTTTTCCAGCAGACTTCTATGTCCTTAAAATAGAGGATGAGACATCTCCTAATCCAACACCGATTCTTTTAGGGAGGCCATTCTCGAAAACTGCTAGAATCAAGATTGATGTTCATTATGGCACTTTGACCATAGAGTTTGATGGCAAGGTGATATGTTTTAATATTTTTGAGGAAATGAGGTACTCTAATGACTTACATTCTGTTTTTGCAGTTGACGTTATTGATTATTTGCCACAACAATGTTTTGAGTTAACTCGCAAGAATGGAGTGGATGTTGCTATTAGTGAACACATAAGGATAGAAAGTTTCAAAGAACCAAGAAAGCTGATACAAGTGTCTAAAGAAGTGGAGGAAGCTGTGACAAGCTTGGCTGAGACTATAAATATCACCACAAATAGGTATGATGTTTCGTACATTGAATTGCCTTTATCTAATGAGAAACTTCTTCCTTTTGTGATGAAAGGCCAGACCTGGAGCTTAAGGTCACTTCCAGATTCATCTTGGGGGGGGGGAATTATGGATTCTTGGGTGAGAATGATACTTTGCGAGTTACCATGGAAATGGGCCTTGCACGAATACAAGAAGATAAACTCGTCCGAATACTTACAGATCAAAAAATAGCTATTGAGTGGACAATTGTTGAAATCCAAGGCCCATCCATATGCATTGACCGTATCTTGTTAGAAGAGGGATCCAAGCCAATTAGAGAAGCACAACAGAAATTGGATCCTCCCATGATGGAACCAACATCGGGCTGAGGACGTTAAACCAAGCGCTTATTGGGAGGCAACCCAGTGTTTTTGCAAAATAAATAAAAAAAAGAAAAGAAAAATAAAATAAGGTAATAATGGTCGATTTTTGTGCTCAAGGAGATTCCTTTCGTAGGCCATCAAATTGATCAGGTTTTATCTCTCTTTGCCATCTGTCTCATTTGTTTTTATATTTTTACTTGTTTTTTACTTTTGTTTGCTATTGTGTTGTTATCTCTTTTATGTGTCTTTAGTTTCGTTTTTGCTCTTTTCTTTTCCTTTCTTTTGTTTAATATGATTACTCTGTGCTTTGAGCTCATTTGTGCAGCAGCTTGTGGAAACATCCAAACGGAAGTTGAAGTCATTCGCCAAAGGTCTGAAACGTGCATATCTTGGAGAAAAACAAACCCGATCGCATTATCGGTAATATCTCTTCTTTTCTCCTCTTCAATGGATGCCGATATCTTTCTGTCGAACCTTCGTAAATATTTCCCTTCACTTCCTCAAAATGCGGTGTTTAAAATTTATAAAGTACGGATGACTAGACTTTGGGCGTTGATGCTCCTAAATGTGCCTGCTGATATCCGATGGCTTATCGAAGCCAAGGTGAGATTGTCCGGTGAGCCGGACATTAATCTCGCAAATACATGCCTGGTCTAGGAAAGAGCTACTACGCCAAGATGCGAAGAGCGAAAAGGTTACAAGTATGTTATAAATGTGCTAGATGGAATTGTAACCAGACTTGTCGTTCATTAGGTTTTGCGTCCAGGAATAGAGAAGATAAAACTTTCATTTATTAAGAATGGTTTGAGTAATGAGTCGCTGGATAATGTTTTGTTAACTCTCGAGTCACATTCTTGTGGACTTGTTCAGCGTGAATTGCTTAATCTATGACACAATTTCGTGATGAATTGCAGTGTTATAGTCTAGGGAATCTGACTAAAAACGACCCTGTTTGCCAGTTTATAAGAAAACTGGATGGGAAGCAAATCCCCGACTCATAGAAGGCGTTTCAGCCGTTACTGGACGTAAAAATAGAGGAAGATGTGAGCCACAATCACAACTACTTGTATATTTGAATGTGTGTTGTTGTTGTCGAATTTTATTTCTTTCTTGTTTCGTTTGATCTGATTATCAATGTTGTTTTGTGTTGTTGTTGTTTGTTGATTTTGTTTGTTTTAATTTAAAGTTTTCTTTTTGACAAACCATATGACTACCCTATGGCATAAGTACACGTGGGAGACAAGTGTGGAGGTTTTGTCAACCTCCGCCGAAAGTATATCTCTACTTTTCATGCTTCACGTGGAAGATAAGTGTGACGGTTTTGTCAAACCCCACCGAAATTGTATTTCCATTTTTCATGCTTCACGTGGGAGACAAGTGTGTAGGTTTTGTCAAACCCCGCCGAAAGCATATCTCATTTTTTCAATCTTGGGGCAATAAATCTGCATCGAGCAACCCCCACCGAAAGTATGTCCCCATGTGTCAAAATTTGAGAGTTTTATGGGTGTATATATACATTCTGCATATTTTCATATGTCAATCCATAACCTGTCTTGCAATTGAAAAGCATAATATCTAACGTGTCTTACACAAGATTAGAGCACTTGTAGAAATGGAGAAAACACCAACTCGGCGATTCCGCAATATATGCGCTGTCTCTTATACACATCTAGATGTGTATAAGAGACAGGAGTTTACCACAGCAGCTCTTGATCTTGGTAGGACATTAGCTGCGAGGGGTATTAATTTGATTTATGGAGGGGGTAGGCTTGGGTTAATGGGGTGTGTGTCAACAGCTGCATCCCTAGGAGGGAGCAAAGTTCTCGGCATTATCCCTAAACCATTAGATGTACGAGATATCGTAGGCAAACACAATCGGGGAAGGCGTTACAAGTCTCTAAGCCATGCATGAGCGTATTGCACATATGATTGGTAAGTCCGGATGCATTTAAGCTTACCCGGTGGTTATGGCACATAGAGGAGACTATTCAAAGCACCTCTTGGGCACAGCTAAACATCATAAAAAAACCCATTGTTTGTTAAATGTTAATAATTTTTGTGATGGTTTGTTGTCCTTTCTTGATCAAGCTGTAGAAAAAAATTTCATCTCACCGTCAGCAAGGCAAATGCTGGTTACAGCTTCAACTGCAGGAGAGTTATTTGACAAACTACAAGAATTCGTCTATTCACCTGATCCAACAATGGCTCGGATAAATTGGTTTGGAGAAGGCAACAAAAGGCGTCAACTGGATTTAACCCTCCATCTGTAATCTCTATTGCTGGTTTGCTTCGTTTTTGTTTGCTTTCTTTTTAGTGTGTTTATTGAAGTTTTCAGCTTATTTATTCTGAGATTTTTCAGGTGTTTCTTCCTCCCAGGTAATATTTTCTAATCTTAGTTTTTAGAGTGGTGGCTTAAAAGTTTAAGTCCTCTTGAAACGCATTATGGATCTCTTTAATCTATAATGGCTGAATAAGGAGGCTAACTTCTAAACTTTTTAGACCCATGCTAACTGACTTGTTTTTGTTTTCTGGCTTGTTGGACTTTGTTATTTTATGAGTAAGTTTAGTTTTATGTAATTTAGAAGTTGTTATGTGTTTTTTGTCTTTATCAGTTTCGATTAAAAAAAATTGTGGAAAAAAGTTGAGAATGGCAGAATATTGGGTTTTCTTTAACCCTTGAAATGCATTCTCTCGACATAAATCTGTGTTGTTTATTTCATTTTGATTGAAGTGTCTTGTATCTTGTTTTGTTCTTTCATAATAAAGGTATATAGGCTGGAAACCTTAAGTCTGCGGGCTACTGGTTCTAAGGATTGTTGAAATATACAATATTGACTCAGGTGTAACAACGCCACGTACCTCTTCTCTTGCATTTTATGGGCCAATGATAAGGCAATGATTGAATTGAGAATAACTCTTGGAAACTGATAAATGATGCATAGATCTGTGTGCTTGAAATGTTAATTAGCTTTTGCTTTACCTTTGATTCCTTGCACAAAATTGAGCAACGAGCCATTATCACTGAGTTATTTGTTTACTTAGAGAAAGTTTATGTAATTTAAGTGTTTCTCCAGATTTAATGGAATTCTAGAACTTGTTGATGGTCACTCGAGGCGAATCCTAGACTGTTCAATATTAGGGAAATGATTTAGGCCATCTTTGGACAGTTTGAGCCTTAAGAGCCAACCTTGACTAAAATTGATCCCTAGTTACCCCTTTGAGCCTCTGTAAACCTTTTTCTTTGTTAAACTCACTAAAAGATTTCCTAATCTCAATTGAATTTGTTCCAAACAGTTTATCCCTTACCTATGAGCATGTAAATCATTCGCAATTACATTTTGAGCGATGTTCTGGTTTTGGGAAGTTAGAGGAGGTTGGATTGTGCCATGAGCAATGCAAGTGAGTTTTATTATGTTTGTAAAAAAAATAGAGAAAAAAAATCTGTACTTATCTTCCACGTACTTAAACATTGAGGACAATGTATTGTTTAAGTGTGGGGGAGTGGAATTGCAGTTAAAAAAAAAAAAGAAAAGAAAAAGCGTTCTATACCCTTTGGGTGTTCTAAAAAGAATGAAACAACAAAGGTGGGGTGTGAGGTTTCTTTTGTTTTCTACAAAAAAAAACAGGAAGAGAGAGAGAGAAAAAAAAAAAGAAGACTGAGTGTTCAAATAAGTTTGGGGGAGTAACCTGGGAGATTATGTAAATTAAAAACAAAAAAAAAAAACAAACAAAAATTGGTTATAGGGGTGAGCTTAAATACTCTTGAATGATTTATGGTTTGGGGTGATTGAGCCAAATTATTTCTCCTTGATCCATACCACTTCACCCCAAGCCCAAACGTTACAAGCTTAATAAAGTCCTATTGATCCTTAGTGTTGTACTTGTCTACATTAGTGGAGAGTGACTTGAAAAGTAGGCCTATGGAGTTCATTTATGCGCACATCTTCACTATTAAAATATGATTCATTTTTATGCATAAACTCATCCGGGTTACAAGTGATTAGGTGAGAATGGCTCTACACACACACACTTGAGGAATTGAAGTTAAGCGAAACTAATATTTGAGATAAAATTGTTGATCAAGTGCATTATTTTGAAGTTTTCCTTGGGTTATAATTAAGTACAATCTTTTAGGCATATTTGCAAGTTGAAGCATTTGTGTGTTTTAATTTTTCTTTGATTCTGTTTCGGTTTAGTTTGTTTCGTATCATTTTAGTTGCTCGAGGATAGCAAAGTCTAAGTGGGGGGAATTGATAGGTGTCTATTTATGTATTACTTTTCTATCAATTCGTCCATGTTTCTTTGCTATATTCCTTGGTATTTTTATGTTTTTGTGTGGTTTTGATGTTTGTAGGAGTTTTGGAGCAACTGGCACAAAAATGGAGTAAAACCCTTCATTTTCACCTCTGCTAGTCAACCATCTTCTCGGATTTAATTGTATTGATATACAATGAACCCGATGACATATTATATACTGTTGGAAATCTCTCGAAGTCTATTTTCTGGAAAAATTTACGGTTTATAAATCCATTCAGTGTACCAAAAGTTGTAATCCAAAAACAGTGTGAGATGATAGAAATATAATTCCACAAGTCACTGTTAGCTGATAATACGGGGGCCTGTTAGCAATTCACTGTAGCAGAGTATTTAAACACATTTTTGGGTTTTATTTTGAGAACTTGAAGAGGGGAGAACGTGGTGGAGGCTTCAGCTCTGGAATTCTTTCATCTCTTGGAGTTCTGAAGGAGAAAGGAAGCTTGGAAAGAGGAAGAACTACAATCCAAAGAGAATTACATCAAATTTGCTAAGTTTTTCCCTTCCGTTTCATTTTCTGGAATATCTCCATGTTGTATTGTATTTACCACGTTCTTAAACATGTTTAACTGAATCTGAATTGGTTGTGATTTTATATCCAGCCCTGATATGTTTTTTTTGTATTTAATTATGCAAAAAGTTGTATCCACTCTCTAATGACGTTGCTGTATTTTCCCAATCTAATGCTTATGATTTGCTTGTGATTGTATTGGAATGGCAACTGAATATAATCTGGATATTGTCTATTGCTAGACTAGAAATCTTGATCCGTAATTGTCTGGAATTTCTAATCCTTAGTAGCAAAATTGTGATCAGAGATTGCAATTGGAGAATACAACCTAAGTTAAATAATCCGAGCTTGTGTGTTTATTGTTTAGATCAACCTATCTTTCTTATCGTAATGCATCCATTGAATTAAATTAGAGAGCTTGTTCTAGGTTGTTTAATGGATAGAGATTAAATAAAGAGCCTGTTTTATTTAACAATAAAGTAAGGAAAGATTGGGATAACAGAGGGGCCTTTTTGGTTTTGGGTTATCTACGGTTGGTAATTTCAATGCGTATTAGATGACAATTCTACAATTAATTCGCAAAATCCATATCTTGTGGTAGAGAAGGATCCCTTAACCAGCTTTCTCCCATTGATATTTCATTCAAATTTACATTCTGTTTTGTTATTCTTTACTTGCATTCTTATTTCATTTAGTAAAGCATTCAACAAAATTCCCCCCCTGTGTAGTTTATTGTTGCTGGAAATAACAAATTCAATTAGAATCAATCCTCGTGGGAACGATATTTTACTTATCACTTTATTACTTGTGCGACTAGTATACTTGCTAGTTTCGAACGCATCAAATTTCGTAAAAGAACTGGTATTGCTGTGCAGAGAATTAAATATCAAGATTTGTGGCTATAAGAGATCTTGAAGTCAGCTTTCTAACACATTTGTCAATGTGTCATTTGGAGTTGTCTGCAAGAATCTATGACTATCTCTTAACAGCTGGTTCATAGTTAATGGTGCATTAAAGTCTACTCTAGAATTTGAATTTGATTGCTTAGTGGGTTGGAATTTGAATTTCTAGCTTAGTTGGTTATGCTTTATTACCTAATGAGTTTACTTATGAGTCTTAGTTAATAAATCAGTTGTCAATATAGTAGTTGAGCTGTAATTGTTGAAATCATTTAATTATTGTCTTTTACCTAGGCTTGGAGGGTTGTTCCAAGTTATTTAAGTTCTAAAGTTGTGTATTCAAGGGAGTGAAGTTTTGAATCCGAATTTGAGTGAAATTTCAGTGTTTATACTGATTTCTCCTTAACTCTGTATCTCTTGGTGGATTCCATAAAGTGGTGAGTTAGTTTGAGCCCTGTATCCTTGGTTTACATCCTTGGGTGGTGAATTTTCTGTATCCCATTGGTGTTTACTTTGGTGGTGAGCTTGTTATCCCTTTAAGCCCTGTATCCTAGGTTGACATCCTTGGGTGGTGAATTATCTGTATCCCATTAGTGTTCACTTTGGTGGTGAGCTTGTTATCCTTTCAAAGAGTGTTTGTTAGGTTCCATTCTATTTGTTTCAGCCATTGGTTGAGTTGATAATCAACTTGAAGATCCTATCCTCATCTATTATAATCCAGCAGCCCGGTATCAGATTTTGTATCAGAGCCATATCTCAAAGATCCGGCATCAAAGGTAATTTTCCGGAGCTTTGACTCTCAAATTTGCTCATGTTAGTGGCCAATTGTCCCATTTGATTTTCCAGGTTTTGGATACTTGCCCTAGTTTCCTGCTGAAATTGCATTGTGTTAGTGGCAAGTGCTTTAACAATATCCTGGAGAGACATACCTGAATTTTGTGGTGCTGGTTGTGGTTATGCTTGAAATGGTTGCTGCACCCTTGGTTGATTGAAACCTGGTGGTCGATTTGGTATGGCTGATAGGTGTCTATTTATGTATTACTTTTATATCAATTCGTCCATGTTTCTTTGCTATATTCCTTGGTATTTTTATGTTTTTGTGTGGTTTTGATGTTTGTAGGAGTTTTGGAGCAACTTGCACAAAAATGGAGTAAAACCCTTCATTTTCACCTCTGCTAGTCAGTGATCTTCTCGGATTAAATTGTATTGATATACAATGAACCCGATGACATGTTATATACCGTTGGAAAGCTCTCGAAGTCTATTTTCTGGTGAAATTTATGGTTTATAAATCCATTCAGTGTACCAAAAGTTGTAATCAAAACAGTGTGAGAAGTATAGAAATGTAATTCCACAAATCACTGTAACTTGTATAATACGAGGCACTGTAGCAGGTTACTGTAGCAGAGTATTTAAACACATTTTAGGGTTTTATTTTCATAACTTGAAGGGGGGAGAACGTGGTGGAGGCTGAAGCTCTGGAATTCTTTCATCTCTGGGAGTTCTTGAAGGAGAAAGGAAGCTTGGAAAGAGGAAGAACTACAATCCAAAGAGAATTACATCAAATTTGCTAAGTTTTCCCTTCCCTTTCATTTTCTGGAATGTCTCCATGTTGTATTGTATTTACCACGTTCTTAAACATGTGTACCTAAATCTGAATTGGTTGAGGGTGATTTCAAAGCCCCTGATATGGTTTTTGTAAGTTGATTGTGCAAGGAGTTGTCATCCAATTCTCTAATGAATTTGCTTGTATTTTCCTATATCTAATGCTTATGATTGCTTGTTGGATTGTATTTCGAATGGCCAACTGAATATAATCTGGTTGTTGTCTATTGCTAGACTAGAAATCTTGATCCGTAATTGTCTTGAATTTCTAATCCTTAGTAGCAAAATTGTGATCAGAGATTGCAATTGGAGAATACAACCTAAGTTAAATAATCCGAGCTTGTGTGTTTATTGCTTAGATCAACCTATCTTCTTATCGTAATGCATCCATTAAATTAAATTTAGAGAGCTTGTTCTAGGTTGTTTAATGGATAGAGATTAAATAAAGAGCCTGTTTTATTTAACAACAAAGTAAGGAAAGATTGGGATAACAGAGCTTGTTGTTATCTACGGTTGATAATTTCAATGGTGTAATTGGATGACACTTCTGTGATTAATTCGCAAATCCATATCTTGTGGTAGAGAATAATCCCTTAACCAGATTTCTTTCATTGTGTATCTCTCAATTGATTTAACTTTGCATTGTATTATTCTTCATTTGCTTTCGATTTGAGTTTAGTTAATCAATCAACAAAACCCCCCATTTATTCTTTTTTCGCTTTCGAATAACAAATTCAATTAGAATCAATCCTCGTGGGAACGATATCTTACTCATCACTTTATTACTTGTGCGACTAATATACTTGCTAGTTTCGAACGCATCAAGTTTTTGGCGCCGTTGCCGGGGATTGATTTTCTAATCGATTTGTTATTTTGTTTTCATTGTTGATTCATATTTTTGTTTGTTTTTTTTTAGACGACATGGCAGTAAACTTCCATCAATTCAGTGGCGGATTTGAGCCCCAACTACCATGGAGAATAAATGAGGTAAGCACTCCGAACATTGAAGAACAACTTTCTGAGCTAACTTCTCTCGTGGAAAACATGGCTGTAGGAGATATGCAAAAATCTTATGAATGTGGGATATATTCTACGATGGAGCATCCAATCGACATGTATCCAAATTTACAAGAAGAATATATGGAACAAGCCAATGCCATGGGTGGATTTCCAGGACAAACGAGGCAATGGTATGATCCTTTCTCTAGAACTTACAATGCTGGATGGGAAGATCAACATAATTTCAGTTACTGGAATCATCAACCAATCACTCCAAATGTGATACCAAATCGGCCACAAGGTTTCAATCAACCTAGTGAGTGCAACAACCTTTTCAAATGCACCAACCACCAATGCCACATCAGCAACGCAACCCGCTTCCAAAACTCAGGTATGTCTCCTCCAGGAACATTATAATGCACTGCCACTACACAATGCCATTCAGGAGGAAAATGGGGCAAGTATCCAAAACTGGCAAATCAAATGGGACAATTGCCACTTAGCATGAGCAAATTCGAGGGGCCAAGCTCAAGAAGAATATCTTGTCAAACGATGACCAATCCAAGAGAGGAATTCTTGGGCGATAACTTTGCAAAATGAGAGCAATAGATGTCCTGCCAAAGAAATCACAAACTGATGAAGGGAGATGACACCACTTCACATTGAGCAAAACACTGACTTCTCAGGTAAATTCTATAACTCCCATTCCTTCATTATGTTTTCCTCCACTTTTTCCTAGTAGATGTGCACACGAAGGAGAAACAAGAAAATGGAAATCTGGAAACTTCTCACAAATCGAGGGTAACTACACTTCCAGATGCTATCGAGCAAGTACCTTGTTGTACAAAAATTTCTCAAGGAGTTATGCACCAACAAGAGAAAGTTGAAGGGAAATGAGAAAGTAAGTGTGGGGGAAAATGTTTTAGCTGTATTGCAAAGAAAAATTTCTCCAAAATGCAAAGATCCAGGTACGTTCATCATTCCATGCACCATTGGTAATACCAGTTTTGAAAGAACTATATTATATTTAGGAGCATCTATTAATGTTAAGTGCCATATTCTATTTATGCTTCTTTTAATCTTGGACCTTTTGCGAAAACTGGTATTACCATTCAGTTTGCTGATCATTTTAATGCATATCGCAAAAGAGTTGTGGAAGATTTGCTTGTGCAGGTGAATCAATTTGTTTTTCCAGCAGACTTCTATGTCCTTAAAATAGAGGATGAGACATCTCCTAATCCAACACCGATTCTTTTAGGGAGGCCATTCTCGAAAACTGCTAGAATCAAGATTGATGTTCATTATGGCACTTTGACCATAGAGTTTGATGGCAAGGTGATATGTTTTAATATTTTGAGGAAATGAGGTACTCTAATGACTTACATTCTGTTTTTGCAGTTGACGTTATTGATTATTTGCCACAACAATGTTGTGAGTTAACTCGCAAGAATGGAGTGGATGTTGCTATTAGTGAACACATAAGGATAGAAAGTTTCAAAGAACCAAGAAAGCTGATACAAGTGTCTAAAGAAGTGGAGGAAGCTGTGACAAGCTTGGATGAGACTATAGCTATCACCACAAATAGGTAGGATGTTTCGTACATTGAATTGCCTTTATCTAATGAGAAACTTCTTCCTTCTGTGATGAAAGCACCTGCCTTGGAGCTTAAGCCTCTTCCAGATCATTTTAATTAATGGATTCTTGGGTGAGTAATGATACTTTGGCGAGTTACATGGAAATGGGCCCTGGCACGCATGCAAGAAGATAAACTCGTCCGAATACTTACAGATCACAAAATAGCTATTGAGTGGACAATTGTTGAAACCCAAGGCCCATCCATATGCATTGACTGTATCTTGTTAGAAGAGGGATCCAAGCCCATTAGAGAAGCACAACAGAAATTGGATCCTCCCATGATGGAACCAACGTCGGGCTGAGAGGACGTTAAAAAAACCAAGCGCATTATATATTGGGAGGCAAACCCAATGTTTTTGAAAAAATAAAAAAAGAAGAAAGAAAAATAAAATGACGGTTAATAATGATCGATTTTTGTTCTCAAGGAGATCCCCTTTCCGTATGCCTCAAATTGATCAGGTTTTATCTCTCTTTGCCATCTGTCTTATTTGTTTTTATATTTTTTTTACTTGTTTTTTACTTTGTTTGCTATCATGTTGTTATCTCTTTTATGTGTCTTTAGTTTCGTTTCTGCTCTTTTCTTTTCCTTCCTTTTGTTTAATTTTATTATTCCATACTTCGAATTTATTTGTGCAACAGCTTGAGGAAACATCCAAACGGGAGCTGAAGTCATTGCTCGAAGGTTTGAAACGTGTATATCTGGGAGAAGAACAAACTCAATCGCATTATCGGTAATATCTCTCCTTTTCTTCTCTTTAATGGATGCTGATATCTTTCTATCGAAGCTTCGTAAATATTTCCCTTCACTTCCTCAAAATGCTGTGTTTAAAATTTATAAAGTACGGATGACTAGACTTTGGGCATTGATGCTCCTAAATGTGCCTGCTGATATCCGATGGCTTATCTAAGCCAAGGTGAGATTATCCGGTGAGCCGGACATTAATCTCGCAAAATACATGCCTGGTCTAGGAAAGAGCTACTACACCAAGAGGCGAAGAGCGAAAAGGTTACAAGTATGTTATAAATGTGCTAGATGGAATTGTAACCAGACTTGTCGTTCATTAGGTTTTGCGTCCAGGAATAGAGAAGATAAACTTGCATTTATAAAGAATGGTTTGAGTAATGAGTCGCTGGATAATGTTTTGTTAACTCTCGAGTCACATTCTTGTGGACTTGTTCAGCGTGAATTGTTTAATCTATGGACACAATTTCGTGATGAATTGCAGTGTTATAGTCTAGGGAATCTGACTAAAAACGACCCTGTTTGCCAGTTTATAATAAAACTGGATGGGAAGCAAATCCCCGACTCATAGAAGGCGTTTCAGCCGTTACTGGACGTAAAACCAGAGGAAGATGTGAGCCACAATCACAACTACTTGTATATTTGAATGTGTGTTGTTGTTGTCAAATTTCTTTTTTCTTATTTCGTTTGATCTGATTATCAATATTGTTTTTGTGTTGTTTTTGTTTGTTGATTTTGATTGTTTTAATTTCAAGTTTTCTTTTTGACAAACCATATGACTACCCCATGATATAAGCACACGTGGAAAACAAGTGTGGAGGTTTTGTCAACCTCCACCGAAAGTATATCTTTACTTTTCATGCTTCACGTGGGAGACAAGTGTGGCGGTTTTGTCAAA